>VDFB02129495.1:0-17605 GCA_007258455.2 Sequoia sempervirens | reverse complement strand
CACCCCTCTCTCTCCCTTTGGCACCCTACCTAGATAGCTCTCTCTCTAAATTCTCCCTCTCTCTAAATACATACAAGCATACATACATATGTACATACAATCTTGCATGCATACATACATACATACATACATACATACATACATACATACATACATACATACATACATATAGGTGTACATACATACTTACAAGCATGCATACATACATACATACATGTCATACAAGAATACATACATACAAATATATATACATACATTTAATAGACTAGAATTTAACACAAAGAAATACATAATGCAAGTGCATTATAACACACTCAAGTTATGTCTTGCTTAGCCAACTCTTGAGAACAAATGCAAAAAAATGTCAAAACCATGAAATAATGTGAGTGCATTATAATGCACTTGTGTTATTTATTGCTTTGGGAATCCCCAAACCTTAGGCTTGGTATTTGCTTTGGATTACCAACCCAAAGGCTTGGAGTGCCTTCCCAACATCCAAAGATGTTTTTTTGCATATTCTACAAGATTTCACATAATCACATTTGTGCTAACTGTTAGGTTTTCACGTGTTTCAAGGTCAAACAAATCAAACACCTAGGTAATGTTAGGGAATCTCTTAGCTATTTAACGATGTAATTTTTTTCACATTTTGGCAATGTTAAGCCTTTCATCTTTAATTTTCTTTGTTTGCATGTCCATTTTTGGAAAAAACTAGTGTTTGGTATTTTTTCGTTATAAATTAACCGTTTATTGAAAGTTCAAATAAATTACATTTTTAGAAGTTAGACTCCATTCTACACATTAAAAAATTTGATTTTCAATTAGTTTTCAAAATTTTATAGTAATCTAACTGTAAAATTCTTTTTTTTCGTGATTAAACCAACTCCTTTATAATTTAGTAAAGTAAGTGTTCATTAAAAACAGTTGAAAATCAGGCATAAACTACATGTTGTTAGCTGTTCTCACCAAAGGGGATTCTTAAAAATACCAAAAAATAAATTAACCTTGAGGGAGCCAAAGTCGCTTATGTTATGTTTTTTTGAAAAACAACTAATTTTGATGGCTCTCTCTTTGAACCCTTAATCTCTTGCACTTATTTTTTTTTTTAACAGTAGTTTAGGGAAAGAAGACTCAGAGCACTTGCTACATTATTTTTGTTGCATCTTAAAATTTTGAGTGTAACTATCCTCAATTTCTCATCCAAGGTCAGTATTTCCTAATTTCAAAAAAAAGTGGCCACTTAGACCCCTTTTTGGCCCCCAATATTTTTGCACTTACTCATAGTTCAAAAGAGGAGGTAGAACCTCTACCTTATCCCTTGAGAATCTCCACTTGACATGGACAATAATTAGACATGTATAATTCTCCTAACTAGAGATGTATTTTTGCTTTGATTCCTAATACAAATGTGTCTAAAATTTTAAAGGAGGTGAAGGGCATGGATCATTTTGAGTCTTGGAGAGTAACTATGGATGAGACAAATACATTGAATAAAAGTGACACATGTAACTTAGTATTATTTCTTTATGGACAAAAACCCATTGCTTGTAAATAGATGTTTAAAAAATATATTATTTTAATAGCAAAGTTGAGAAGTGCAAGGTAAGGTTGGTTATGAAAGTATATTCACATACTTATGGGTAGACTTTGATGAGATTTTTTTAATTTTTAAGCTAACATCTATTATATCTTAGAATCTATTGTAGTGTTCCTTTTGATTTAGATATAAAACAAAAAGATGTGAAGATAATATCCTACATGGTGAATTGAAAGAAGATATCTACACAACACAACCAAAACATTATGTGGTTATAGGTAAGAAATCTTTGGTTTGTAGATTAAAAAATTGTATGGTCTTAATAATATCCTAGTATGTGGCTAATAATAGAACTTTGACCCTTTTGTGTTGGATTTAGGATTTAGAGTAAGGAATAGGATTCATTTCTTTAGTTCTTGGCTCTAGCCTTGGAACCTATTGCCTACTCTAGTCTAATGGCCAACCAGTGGTAAATATGTAATTTTTATTTTATCTTTGGATCTTGTTTTTGTTTCACTTTATTTTTATGTAAGGAACTAGGGCCCTTTACCAACTTATATTAATAAAAAAATTAAAGATGTGATTTATGAATTGAAGTTTTAAATTTTATCATAATTTAAGATGGGATAATTGGGGTTTGTTAGATATATCTTGGATATTGAGATAAGATGACATTCAATGAATAAAAATATTTGGTTGGGCTAGAGAAAGTAGTGAACTTAGTGTTGGAAAGATTCAACGTGAATTTGTAAACTTTTGAGTGTTCCCATTTCAATGGGGACTAAGATATATGTGGAGAAATATCTAATTTTCCTTTAATGAGAGGGAGGACATGGCTCATGTGGTTTATATCATTTCTATTAGGGTTTTTACATATACCATGGTCTATTCTAAATTACTTTTCCCAAGTAGTGGGAGTTTTTAGTGTGAATGGGGTGTATTATCTAACTAATTATCCTATTAGGTCTTATTCACACTAGTTTACTTAAGCCATTTTTATGAAATTATCACTTTATGTTTGAAGTCATAAGATTAAGAAACGTGTCATAATCTTATGTTTTCTTCTGTTTCACCCTAGCCTATATATCTAAGGTTTTCCTAGTGTAATTCTATTCATGTAATATAATTTGTGTATGCATATTATACATTTGCATCTTTTGATATAATTACTATCTCATGTTTCGTCTCTCTTATACTTTCATTGAAGCTCATATATCTTGGATGGCTACCTCCATAGCCAAATCTTGCATAATATAGATCATTATATACCAACTCTCACATGGTATCAAAATTTATGAGATTATTTTATGTTACTATTTTGAAATATCTAGGTTGAAAATATTGATTTATTTTTAAAAAAATTGTATGCTCTTCTTTTACACCAAACCATGATCTAGAGAATCAAAAAGAATTGATAGAAAAATAAACTTGAGAGGGTTTTTTTGTGCCTCTATGTAGGTTCATATTGGATCATGTTAGAATAGATATGAGCTCACCATTGTGCTCAAGGTGTCTAAGAAATTTAGTTTAGCCTTTTGATTTATCCAATCTGAACATAGAGACAATATCTCCAATAGTTTGAATTTAGGATGTAGTTACTCGATTTGGAAGGAAGCTACTTTTTTTAAGTATTTTGATTTAAATTTAATCCTCCATAAAACCTAAGAACATAAGGATTGAAGTCTATCAATTCATAAATTCTATATACACTTATATCCTAACCCCTCAAAAGAATTATATTCCTCTTTTTGTTGTACAAATTACAAAGAAGTATGAATAGTTGTACGATCGTAGTATCTTTATACATCCTATCAGCATGTGCAAGCATCAATAAACCATTATACTAGCTTTTATCCACCAAGTAATATTTTAATATACTAGTTTTAATTTTTTTCATGAGTTTCTCTTTTACCTTTGATCATAGTTCATACCCTACTCATGCAAGGTACCTTGTACCCACAAGGTATATGTGTTGCACAAGAGGTGTTGCATGGTATAGCCTCTAGCCTTAGATTGCAAGTGGAATCTTCGAATATCCCTATGAATATTATAAGATCTAAACCTTGTGTAATAACACTCAACTCCCACAAACCACCTAAATTATTAATATGGTTTCGTATGCCAAAAAGGTAACTTTCTAAGTCAAGATGGTAATTTTTTAGAAAAAAAAAAGTGATTTAAAAAAATGTTGATGATTTTAGAAGTTGAAAATATTTTTGATCATTTTAGGAGAATATTCATGTTACCTAATTTAGCTTCCAACTCAATCAGGTAGAGCTGAGATAGATTTTGCAAAATAAAGATAAAGGTACACATTCGATTATGCTAAGTTTCATTCATACGCATAGAAGTAGTTATCAAATAAATTGCAATTCATTATGAAAATGTATACAAGAGAAAGATTGCACAAATGTTGTCTTTTATTGATAATTACAAATGTATGGTGTCCCACACAAGTCGTGGGAATAACTATTTCAATACAAAATAAGATATAAAATATACATTTGAAGATATAAAAGGAAAAGAGCATATGAAAGGAATAGGGATCCATCATTGCCTAAATGACAAACCCCAAGTTGAATTGCATCCATGCTTTAGCTCCTTTCGCTTCATTGCTTCATAAGTTGACCTGTTGTTGTTTGAAATGCCTACAAGAGAGGAATAAATTGGTGTTAGAGCTTGGGATGCCTACTCTCCTCATATACATCAACAAACATATAATTTACTCTCATAAGGAATTAAAATAGTTTTGCACCATCACATATATCCAAAAATAAGGAGAGTATCATCAATCATCTTGAAGTATCATTGGAATTTTTTAGCTTCACTATTTTTTACCTAACATGTTTGTTCACTGTGCAGGTATAGGTGAAGATTTCATTGTTGGATTATTTCATTTTGATATCACAGCATGTGGAGTAAAATGGGATCCCACAAGGGTTGAACCCAACATGTTTCCCTCTTGTTTTCTAAGATGGGTATGAGTGTAGACTCATCACACTTGTCAACTTTGAGTAAATACTCATCACCCATTATAGTAAAGTTAACAGACCTCACTATCATAAATGAAAGGTATTTATTCTATAGAGAAAAATAAAATCACAATGAGATAGGGACAACATTATGCATCTAGGCACACCAAAGGAAGAAGTATAGTCACATGAAAAGATAATCTACAAGAGAACTCAAAGGGAAGTCTTGTATTTAGGAATATGATACAAAGTGATTGGATTAGTTCCACATTTCTTTGATTGGTGACTAGAGCTATAAGAGATGTTGAGCCAGCTCAAATTACAAGTTTTTCCAATGCTTTACTAGTATTGATTTACTAATGCTTGCCATTGAAATGGAATAAGCATGTCACAATCACAGAGAAGACAAGGTCTCTTGAAAGAAAGTAGAGAAGAAGTCCCTTTGAATTTTTAAACAATATTGGGGTTTTTTCACTTTGAGTGCAATGAATCAAAGTTGGTTGGTTACATTGCAGATCCTTCATTGCTCAGCAAGTGTTGCTCACCTCCAAACATGTAATAATCTTCCTGATGCAATAGTATGTTAGATTCACTATGGAGATTTATTTGAGAATATTGTAGTATTCCAATTTAATGAATGTGTAGTATCTCAAAAGGAGATTTTTACAAAGTTCTTTCTGCGTTTGGAGTGATTTATAATCATGATAATGAGTACCTTTATTATCAAGATGACTATACTGTACCTAAATTATGAAAAGACAGCAAGAAGGATGGGACTGGACTTCAAAAGGCAGAGTTATCAAAAGGACTTGTACAATTTAGGTTTTGAGAATCCTATAGGTATCTCATGGATGGTCTTGTATAGGGAAGCTTTGAAACCCTATGCAAGACCTTTGTTGCATTGACAGTAGGAGTCCTTGATGACAGTTGTGCATGAGCATATGAGGGACAATGAGCATAATGTTTCATAGACAAAAGTTATAGTAATCTGGATCAAGACATTATAAATAAAGGAAATACATGAAAACAAAGAGGATTACCCAGATGGTAGTCAAGGTGATGGTAAGAAAATTTAAAACTTGTTCATCAGTTATTCAATCTATGTTCTCGTTCACTTCATCTAAATTTCAAGAGGAGGGATGTAATCATGACCTATGGATGGGAAATGTCATAAAGTCATGTTAAGGAGCCTCCATTCACAGTTGAAAACATTGTACTCTTAATCCTGGTTCATCATTTTCCAATATAAAATTATCATGCTATGTCTTAGATTAGAGGAAGGTTTGACTTCAAAACAATGGGGAATTCTAAGGAAATTTTCTTGAATAAATCATGAAAAAACATTAGTGCATAGCAGAGTAATAGTTGCCAAAGAAAAGGTGATAAAGTTTCATAAAGAGAAATGACTCGAAAGATGGTCTTAATGATTGTAGTATGAAGATTTTGAAGAACTGAGAATGAATATTGAGCATGAAGAGAAAGAAAGAGGCTTACCCTACTTGGCCACGACATTTTTCTTCAAAGATCCGCATATGAAAGCTCCAGAGAAGACTTCAAAGAAACTCCAGAACCTACGAATTTTCATGGCGACACCCTTATGACAGTAGCAAGAAATGCAAAGTAAAATGAAAGTGAAAAGTTTGAGGCTGCAGTTTTGAGTTAGGGTTTCCAAACCCTAAATTGGCCAACCAAGAAAAAGGAATTTTTTTCCTTTGTTTTAAACTTTTTCAACGTTGAACTAATGCCTTTTTATGTATTAGTATACTTTATGTTCCCTTTCACTTCTTTTTTTTGCAAGTCTAAGTCAATTTTCCTTTTTACATATGTCTTTCTAAAACATAGTAGAGCCTCTTACTTTATTTTGCATCAAATTAAAAACTACGAAAAACATTATTGAAGTGATGGAATTATAAATCACTTTATTAAATGTTTTGTATAATGCAAAATAGAGGTGCATTGAACACATCAAAGATATGGTGAAAAGGGATAGTTGAGGATTAATAATGAATTGTGCCAAGAATATAGGGAAGTTGGAGGAGGTTGACCAACATGTGGAGAGAATATAGGAGGCTGTTTTGACCAATTTGAAGCACTTTGAGAGCATTTTAGGGACAGTTTTAGGGGCTTTTATGATGGGTAAGGTCAAGGTTTTACCTTTTCTTAACTTGAGAATCATTTTGGAGGGAGTTTGGCAGCTATTTTTTAGGCATTTTGGTTATACACGACCAAGAAGTTTCTAGTTCCTATCCGATAGGGCGGACTAATCAATGCATTCAGCGCACTAGGCCTTGTCATAGACCTCCTTGGTGTAACTGTTGTTCCACCTTAACCTATAGGAACTCTACCTTTTCTAAATTCCCCTAGTTCTCTTGGCCAACCTCACTATCTTGACAAATTTTGAACAACCAAACTAATCCTTGGTTCAATGCTTCACTCTCCTTTGGCCCTTAATCTGCCCCTAAAGGCCAAATAACCTCAACCTTCTTCTAGGTTCTTGCAGGGGTTTGAAAAGGTTACAAATACTTCAAAATGGCTTGACTAGGGTTCTTAGACAACCACAAGTTTCTATCTTACCATCGCTTTCACAAAATGCTCTCCTAGGGTTTGAAAGGCTAGTAGCCTTGAGCCCTCAATTAGGTCTCTGAACAGGGGTAAAATGCTTTTCCCTCCTAAACCTGCCAAAGGACCTAGGTTCTTGGCTTAGGAATTGTGTTTATCCTGTCTACACCTTCAAGATTTCTAGGGTTTTTTCCCTGCTTAGGCCGTATGTTGTCCAGACACTAAATTGGTCAAGAAGCTAGGGTTTCCTTAGCTTTCTCAAGCTGATTTAAGACTGTCAGAAAGTTCTTCTCTCAAATGAATTAATAAAGGATCTTCCTTATCACCATGCATAGCCAAGACCTTCCCCTAAATTCTCCAAAAATAATTTCTCAAAAATCTTTACTCCCCTGCAAGTTATCCATGATGTCCTGTAGCCTTTCCTAGCCGGGCTCTTCACTAGCTCGCATAGGGCAAGGCTTTTCTCCCAGCTCTTGCAACCAAAAAAAACCTAACATCTACCATATTTACAAGCACAGAGTCTAGGCACATTTCCCAAAAGGTTGTACAATTTGTACAATGGGAAGGTGCTCTAGGACTCCATTATTGCAAAACTGCCTGTTACAGGCCTGAAAATGACAGTGAACTAACTATTTACAAATGACAACAAAAAAAGATTTACAAAGATAGAAAAATAGCACAAAAATCCTGCATAATACTAAATCTACATTCTACAAACAAGATGACAGCAGTATCACGCCATTAAAGCTTAATATCAATGCTAAAAACAAAAAATTGTCTTCTTGAACGCTATTTTTTCCAACTTTCCAAAACTTTCACTTAATAACAATATCTCCAACCCTATCTCCTGGTCGAAGCTTGCCTTAAATAGGCTTTCAAAACAACTTAGATGCTTGGTTCGAGCTCATAGATGACCTAATGATGTAATCTATAAAACCCAATGTGTTTTCAAACACCTTGCCAACTCTTGACAACTTAACACAATGATGTTGTAAAGCTATTGAACCCTTGTCACCTTCTTTCCCAAAGTTCAAAAACAACCCTAAGCACCTAAAACAATGGTCACATGACCTTATGATAGCACAACAAAATTAAGAACTTCAAACAAAATAGTCCTTTCCCAGGTGCTCCTGCACCATTCTCCCCCCTCAGCACAAACACTAAGGAACTTTAGGAGAGATCAGAGACACATCAATGCCTTGCTTCTTAAAGTCTGCTTCTTCTACCTAGGTAGCTTCAGATTCATGCTTATTCTTCCATTTGACAAGATGCTCCATGTACACCTTGTGCCTTGTAGTCTTCTTCACTCTTGACTCCAAGATCTTCTCTGCTTGTAGCTTGTCTTGATGAGGGAAGGGTACATTGCTGATGTCCTTGAGAACTTCCTGACTGTTCTGATCCACATCCTTGACTGATCCCATGTTCTTGATCAAGTCAGCTACATTGAACACTGGAGAGATGCCCAAATCTGATGGTAACTCCACCTTGTATGCATTCTTGCCATATTTGGCCAATACCTTCCATGGAACCACTCTTTTCATCTGTAACTTGGTTGACATTCCTTTCTGCAATCTGGATTTGTTGAGGTGGGCCATAACATCATCCCCAACTACAATTGTACATCCTTCCTTGACACATCAACTTTCTCCTTCAACTTTTGGGTTGCTGTTGTGACTTTTTTCTTGACCTGCTCATGAATATCCTTCATGGTCTGAGTGAATTCTTCTACATGTCCACTCCTATTCTCCATAGATCCAAGGTCTCTGGGCTCACAAACTCCTCTTGGGTGCATCCCATACACAACCTCAAAAGGACTTTTCCCTGTGGTTCTGTTTACACTGTCATTATAGGCATATTCAGCTTGGGAGATAACCATATCCCATGTCTATCCATATTCCTTGGTTAGAAACCTTAAAAGATTTCCCAACACTTTGTTAACCACCTCTGTTTGACCATCAATCTGAGGATGGTAGGTTGATCCAAAAGACAGGTTTGTTCCCAATCTGCTCCATAGAGTCTTCCAAAAGTGACTCATGAACTTCACATCTCTGTCAGAAACAATGCTTAAAGGTAAGCCATGGATCCTCACAACCTCCTTGAAGAAAAGGTGAGCTATGTAACTAGCATCATGAGTAGTTTTGCAGGAAATAAAATGACTCATCTTACTAAATCTATCTACCACAACATAAACACTGTCAAAACCAGTCTTGGTCTTACGAAGACCTACCCAAAAAAATCCATGCTCACACACCCCATGGTCTCTAGGAATGGGCAGGGTTGATACAAACTAGCTGCTTACTAGCTCCTCCCCCTTAGCTTTCATGCATATAACACATTGTTCCACATATTTTGGACACGCTTAAGCTAAATTAGGCCAAGACAGAACCTTTGCATCTAGTTCCTCAAAGTCTTATTGATGTCAAAAATGTCCACTAAGACTACCATTATGCTTTCCCACTCAGATTTTCCTCATTGACCCTCTTGGAACACATAATTGATCGCCTCTTGAATAATGCCCATTTTGCAATGTATACTCAGAATATTGGCTATGAAAATTATTCTCAAAATCAGAACATACCTTGTAAGCCTCTGAGAAGTCTTCATCTTCACCATAGAGGTCTTTGAAACTCTCTAATCCAATGCTCTTCAGCTGTATTTCCTGCACTGTCAGCAACCTTCTTCTTAATGCATCTGCAACCTTATTCATTTGTCCTTTCTTGTGCTTGATAGTGAATGTGAAGGCTTGGATGTATTCCATCCATTTAAAATTTCTATTACTTAACTTCTCTTGGGTGTTGATATAACTAAGGGCCTGATTATTAGTAAAAACCACAAACTCCTTGGGTAATAAATAATGCCTCCACTTCCTAAGGGACTACACTAAAGCATATAACTCTAGATCATAGGTAGAGTACTTTTGCTTGGCTTCATTGAGCTTTTCACTAAAGAAGGCCACAGGCCTACCTTCTTGACTAAGTACTCCTCCTAATGCTACTCCACTTGCATCACACTCAACTATGAACAACTTGTCAAAACTAGGAAATAATAGAATAGGTTGAGTTGCCACTTCTTGTTTTAGTTTTTCAAACCCTTTCTTAGCCTCTTGAGTCCACTTAAACTTTGTTTTCAGACCACCTTTGGATTGTATCTAGGACCGTGCACATATACCACTAAAATTCCTTATGAATTTTCTATAGAACTGAGCCAAACAATGAAAACTTCTTACCTCTCAAGGTTATGGTTGGTGGGCTGCTTTAGGATGGCTTCCACCTGCTTGATCCATCTTTAACATTCCTTGGGATACTACAAAACCCAAATACACAAGTTCCTTCTTGAAGAACTCACACTTCTCAAGATTGATTGCCAACTTCTCTTCTTGCAACCTTCTAAGAACCATCTCCACATGCTTGAGGTGTTCTTCTGCTGTCTTACTGAAAATTAGTATGTCATCAAGATATACTACCACAAAGATTCCTGTGAAATCCTTAAGCACTTCATTCATTAGTCTCATGAACATGCTAGGGGCATTTGAGAGGCCAAATGGCATCACTTTCCACTCATATAAGCCATCATTTGTCTTAAAAGCTGTCTTCCACTCATCTCCATCCTTAATCCTGATTTGATGGTAGCCACTCTTGAGGTCCAATTTGGTGTAATACTGTGCTCCTCCAAGGCAATCCATTAAATCTTCTATTCTAGGGATAGGGAATCTATATCTGATTGTAATCCTATTGATTGCTCTAGAATCAGTACAAAGTCTCCACTTACCTCCCTTCTTAGATGCTAAAACCACTGGCACTGCACAAGGGCTGATGCTCTTTTGAATCAATCCTTGATCCAATTATTCTTGCACTTGCCTGGCTACCTCTAGGTTCTGGCCGTGTAATTTTGTATGCTATTTTCTTAGGTAATGAGGTTTGTGTATGAAGTCAATTTAATTAATTATTGCTCTCTTTTTGTGGTAAAAGTTGTCGTGTACCATCGACTATGTTTTGTACTTATCCATCAACCTTTTGGATCGCTCGTAAGATCACCGTTTTTCAATCTTTTCTTCCTCTTTGGACTACATCATGATCACATATCCTTCATTTCCTTGGTGTAGGTCCTTAAGGAACTCCTTACCACTGCTCAACATGATGTTAGGAACCTTTGACTGTCCTTCATCTTCCTCTAACAATGACTGTAGTTTGAAGGTTCTTCCATCCTTCAATGAGATGGTGTTCTTTTCCCACCATAAATGGCACTTCACATATCACATATGGTTCTAGTAGTAGATGGCATGCATACATGGGAAATACATCACAAACTAGCTTATCTTTATAGCCTCCAATTGAAAATTCCACTATTACTTGCTCATTAACCAAAACACTTTGCCCTTTGTTCAGCCATGTGACCTTGAAGGGGTTAGTATGAGGTGACTTCTCCAATTTCAGCTTAGTTACTGCCTCCTCTAAGATTATATTGTTTGTTGAACCTGAATCCACAATGACTTTGCATACTTTCCCAAGTATTTTGCACCTTACTCTAAAAAGAGCTCTTCTTTGCTTAGGTTCCTCCTTCTTGATCGCTGCCAGCTCAATCGAATCCTTAAACATCGTGATTCTCTCCCACCTCGCACTCTTAGCGTGACTAATTTCGATGCTTTAGACTCATGGTGTCCTCTTTGTGCATAGGGCCACTCTTTTCATTGCTTGATGAGGAAGCTTTCTCCGGGCATCTATAAGCAGGGTGACCTAGTTGGTTACAATGATAACACTTCATGTTTGCAAAATAGGAACTACTCCTGCCTGCTCCTCTTCCTCTGTTGTATCCTCCTCTTGAAGATGTTTCACCTCCATGCTCAGTGAGTTTTGATTCTCCTTGATTTCTTTGGTCACTTCGTCTTCCTTGGTAACCACCACGCTGTCCTCTTTGATCTTTTCCTTTGCCTCTACCCTTAGAAGACTGGTCTTGCTTCCTCTTGTTCCTTTCCTCAATCTTTATGGCCAACTGATAACATTGGTGGACTATCTTGGGACTTAGTAAATCCATCTCTTCCTGAATGTTCCATTTCAATCCATTAAGGTACCTAGCCACCTTGAGACTGTCATCCTCTGTCACATTTGATCTCATACAAAGCTTTTGAAACTCTTCAGTATAAGTGTTTACATCTTGGTCTTTCTGCCTTAGACTTTGCCTCTTCTTGTACAATTGAATCTCATAGTCATCTGGCATGTAGGATTCTTTTACCTTAGCAACCATTCCTTTCCAAGTTGATATGGGTTGTTTTCCTTCTTTTTGCTTCTTTGTCTGGATAAACTTCCACCATGTCAAGGTTGATCCTCTCAATCTTGATTTAGCAACCTTCACCTTCTGAGCTTCAGTGACTCCATCACACTCAAAGTGATTCTCCATGCCTTTTATCCAGTCCATGACTAAATCAAGTTCCATTTTTCCACTAAACAGTGGTATGCCCTCAAGTGCTTTCCCACTCAAAGCTTTCAATGCCTTAAAGAAAGGCTCCTCCTACAAAACAGGGTCAGGTTCAGGGGTCTTATCTTCCTCTGCAACCTCTTCTTCTTTTGGAATTCTTCCCTCAAGTTGTGCATTCTTCACTACTTCCTCAAGTTGGGCTATTCTTTCCCTCAATTGTTTATTATCTTCTTCTTGTCCTTCAACCATCATAACAAGTTCTGCATTGGTCACCATGGTGAAAGAACCACTGGACTCAACCTCTGACATAAAAGATGCTTCCCAAACCTTTTACCTGCTCTGATACCAATCTGATAGGGAGTGGGGTTGGAGGAATCAAGCATTGATTCCTGCCTAGGCCTTTCCATATAAGACCTTCTTGGTGCTCTGCTTCACCAATCTAACCTATAGGCCCTTCCTCATGGCTAGGTGCCCTTGGTTTTTCTGACCAACCCCTCTTCCATCAACAAGCTTCCTTCTACCAAGCCAACCTTGGTGCTTCGCCATGTACTCTCCTTTGGCCCGTAATCTACCCTAAAGGTCAAATAACCTCAACCTTCTTCAAGGGTCTTACAGGGGTTTGAAAGTGCTTCAAAAACTTCAAAATGGTCTATCTAGGGTCCTTGCGTAACCACAAGCTTCCACCTTCCTATCACTTTCTCAAGGTTCCTTCCCTAGGTTTTGAAAGGCTAGTAGCCTTGAGCCCTCAATTAGGTCTCTAAACAGGGGTAAAATTCTTTTCCCTCCTAACCCACCAAAGTAACTAGGTTCTTGGCTTAGGAATTGAGTTTCCCCTATCTACACCTTCAAGATTTCTAGGGTTTTAGACTTGCTCAGGCCGTATGTTGTCCAGACACCAAATTGGTCAAGAAGCTAGGGTTTCCTTAGCTTTCTTAGGCTGATTTAAGACTGTCAGAAAGTTATTCTCTCAAATGAATTGATAAAGGCTCTTCCTTATCACCATGTATAGCCAATACCTTCCCCTAAATTCTCCAAAAATAATTTCTCAAAAAGCTTTACTCCCTTGCAAGTTATCCATGTTGTCCTGTAGCCTTTCCTAGCCGGGCTCTTCACTGGCTCGCCTAGGGCAAGGCTTTTCTTCCAGCTTCTGCAACCAAAAAAAACCTAACACCTACCATATTTACAAGCATAGAGACTAGGCACATTTCCCAAAAGACCGTACAATTTGTATAGTGGGATGGTGCTCTAGGACTCCATTATTGCAAAACTGCCTGTTACAAGCCTGAAAATGACAATGAACTAACTATTTACAAATGACAACAGAAAAAGATTTACAAAGATAGAAAAATAGCACAAAAATTGTGCACAATACTAAATATACATTCTACAAACAAGATGACAGCAGTATCACGCCATTAAAGCTTAATATCAATGCTAAAAACATAAAACTGTCTTCTTGAACGCTGTTTTTTCCAACTTTTCAAAACTGTCACTTAACAACAATATCTCCAAGCCTATCTCCTGGTTGAATCTTTCCTTAAATAGGCTTTCACAACAACTTAGATGCTTGGGTCGAGCTCATAGATGACCTAATGATGCAATCTATAAAACCCAATATGTTTTCAAACACCTTGCCAACTCTTGACAACTTAACACAATGATGTTGTAAAGCTATTGAACCCTTGTCACCTTCTTTCCCAAAGTTCAAAAACAACCCTAAGCACCTAAAACAATGGTCAACATGACCTTATGATAGCACAACAAAATTAAGAACTTCAAACAAAATAGTCCTTTCCTGTGTGCTCTCGCACCCGCCTTGTTCATGCAAATTTGAAAGACGCTGTTGAGAAAAAAAAAAAGACATTAGATAGTCAAATATACTTTGTAGAGTGGAGGTGAAGGTCTTAGATGTGAGTTGGTTACAAAGAATGCAAAGAGCATCGATTTATTTCAGATTTTAAGGACAATATTTTATACAAGTATGCAAGGAATAGCCATAGGTCTCAGTGGTTGGATCAATAATTCAGGATGTGTAAGGACTCTTTTTCAATTGGCACTATTATATCAGTGGTTGATTTTGCAGAAAACTACACATTGCAACCAAAAAATGAGGTACAATCTCAATATTACAATTCCATTTAGATTGCTATTTTTTTCCACATAATGTTTAGACATGCACCAATAGTGCCAAGAGATTGAAAGATAACGTGGAGAGTGTCATTTATAAGAGTAATGATAGATTCCTACTTGTCCTGGTATGTTCAACATTGTTCTAGATTTTTGAGTTCCGTGTGATGATATAGTAGTGGGCCAAACTTACTACCCATAACTGCACAGGTCAATTCAAGAATGTTCGTATGTTTTATTGGTTGAGTAGAATGCATGTAGAGAGGGGTCTACCTCATATTTGGAGTTTTTTTGAAGTTGGACATGGGAAAGGGAGCATGATGGAGTAGGTGCATGTGTAAAGAGAGCTCTAGTTAAGGAGCAATTGAATATTTTAGGAGAAAAATTCAGCGATGCACGTTCTATAGTTGATTGGTGTAGTTAGCATTGTCACAGGGAGGGAGACTTGATTCAATAGTGTATAGATTATTTTGGTTGGTTGAGGAGGGTATAGTGGGAGATAGATTTGATTGTCATACAATCAAATATGCTTCAAAGATGCATTCATTTCGAAGCTCACCGTAAGAAATGGACCATTTGGACATGAGAGTTGGCTTGTTTTTGTTAGAGTTGGATTCAAAGTATGAAAGGGATCAATGTGAGTCAGCGTGAGTGGGTGGATACATGGGGTTGCTAATAAAGATCTAACTCCTTTATCTCAAACAATATCCATGACATATGACACAATGGAAAGTTCGGCTTTGATTACACCGCCTTCAGAGATCTACTACAGCCGTGACATGATTTTGCAGTTGTTGCACCACAGAGGAATGAAGAGAGATCGGACTATTGGTTGGCTCAATGTGTGTGGGTAAAGCATAAGCTAACACAATCAATGGAAGATGATGATGGTTTTGTGTATCCTACAGGTTCAGTTATGGTTGCAGGAACTTATTAGAAATATACATGATTAGAAAGAATGACATACCTGCATTTGAAGACTACGAGAAACACAAAACCATTCTCATGTATTCACACCTTGTTATAGCAACAAATGTTAAGTTGTTGAAGCATCATGCCAAACCAAAGACAAAACAACTATGGACACTTAGTAATGTTGAACATGAAGCAATATTGGATACTCTTAAGCAAAGAGATGACCATTTAGGCACACTTGAATAACATATTCAAGAATGGAAGGTACAATGCTTAGGTTCATTATGCTTAAGTTCATTAGTGTTCTTTATTTAATACTGATATTTTGTATACTCTTGCAATGTAGGTGTCTTTAATATTGATGTTTTTTATACTCTTGCAATGCTTTTTCATGAGAATTCTTCTCATTTAATGATTGCAACTTGACTATCCTAAGAAGGTAGCCATACCTATCAATGATCCTTTAGGAGAGGGTATGCAATAGGATTACAATAATATAGATTTGTTATTGTAAGACCTTTTATAGTTTGCATTACCATTTCATCATCAATTAGGTCATTTAGAATAATATAGATTGGTTATTCTAAGCACTATAGTTTGTATTACCAATTCATCATCATTTAGGTTGTTTAGATTAATATAGATTTGTTAATCTAAGCATCTTTTCTATTGTGAAAATATAGATTTATCATTTGATAATTTTTGTGATATTTTTGACATGATTGATCATGGACCCCAAGGTAACAATAGCCAACTCGATCCTTTGGGAGAGGTATAAACATATTACAATAATATAGATTTGTTATTGTAAGCGCTTTTATAGTTTGCATTACCATTTCATCATCACTCAGGTCATTTAGAATAATATAGATTGGTTATTCTAAGCATATTTTATAGTTTTCTACTACCAATTCATCATCATATTCGTGTTGTTTAGAATAATATAGATTGCTATTCTAAGCATATTTTCTATTGTGACAATATAGATTTCATTTGAAGCATATTATGATATTCATGGCATGATTGATTATAAATCCGCAACAAAAGCCAAACCGGTGATCCTTTGGGAGAGGTATGTAACATATTACAATAATATAGATTTGTTATTGTAAGCATCTTTTATAGTTTGTATTACCATTTCATCATCAATTAGGTCATTTAAAATAATATAGAATGGTTATTCTAAGCATATTTTCTATTGTATGTAATTTAATTGCTACCTTGATGGTTTGTACAGGTTCTTGTCACTCTAGAACATCAACATGCTACTCTTGTGGAAGACTGTGCTGATTGCGAAGGCAATGCGTGCTCTATTTCCTTCCCCTACTAGGAAATGACTATGTATTAGGGCCATTTGTTGTATGCCTACGTGAAATTTTGTAAATCCTATATTTGATAGCAATTATTGAATGATAATATTATGCATATTGTGTACACTTTATGTGTATTCAAGTGTATACTTTACAACTTGTGTGTATACTTTGTCACTTATGAGTATTCCAATGTATATTTAATGACCTAGATGTTTTAATGCATATACTTTGTATTCATGTGTGTAGTTCATGACTTAAGTGTATTTGAGTATTCTAATGTATACTTTATGACCTATGTGTTTTAATGTGTATACTTTGTATTCATGTGTGTAGTTCATGACTTAAGTGTATTTAAGTAAATGAATCACTTTTTCACTTACTCACGAAGAACAAAATGAACCCTAAACCCCTTTGCACCTTTACATCGCATCCATCTAACCCTTTTTCCATCAAATGAAAAAATTGTCACTATGAGAAAATGTCTCATAGATATAAGAAAAAAAGATAGGTTATTGTAGACAGTTTCAACATGATCCCATAGCCTCAGATGGAGAGTCTGTAAGCGTTACAGTTTCTAATAAATAACCCTTCAAAGATTGCTACCTTTAGCACTTTGGACTCTTAAGGGAAATTGCCAGTCCAATGTAGCTTGGAGTGATTCAACATATTTGGGTACAAAAGAGGACCATCCCTAGTGTAAACGTACCCATCCAGATGTGTTGGAATAGTCCGTTTGGTCATATGAGTTGCAGAATAAAAGTTGCACCACT
>VDFB02129494.1:0-41275 GCA_007258455.2 Sequoia sempervirens | reverse complement strand
CCATTTTATATTTAAGAATTTTATGTTGTTTTAAGATCGTTTTATGTTTTAAGGACATGGACCTTCAAATTAATACATGTTTCAAAGCTTTAATGTTGAACAAAGTTACTATATGAATGCAATATGAATATTTTTTCATGTATGAATGCAATATGAATATGTTTTCATATATAAATGAGGATGAAATATGAATATGAATATGTATACCATCATTGCTTTACTTTGACAATGATCTTTTCTTGACAGCTCCTTTGGATCATTACTTCCACTATCATGATAGGATGTTATAATAGTCCTTGACCATTGTACTTTGACTCACTGCTATGACTATTATAATTATTGTACTATTATGATGCATTTGTATTACAACAAAACCTTCACTCATTAAGTATGTGATGCATAGGTAGGGGTTGTTCAAAGTTCTCAATCTATTAGGACACTAGTTTTGTACTCCATCACTTAGACACCCTTGAGACACTACTTGGGTTTTGTGGCTTGGACCCTCTTTAGATTTTGGACCAACATCTTAGGTTATTTTTCACATACATGTTTAGGTAGTGACATCACAACAAAAGATCTTTGGAGACCAACTTCAATGTCATATGCTCATCCTTTGTATTTAGGACTTCTCTTATTGATTGGTCAAAATCTCTCTGTTTCTTCCATTGTCATTTCACATCACTATTTTTTACTATCTCTCAATGTCATTCTTCATTTTCTTGATAGGATTATATATCCTTGTGGTCACAATCATGACTATGACTATTGCAACTCATTATTTCACATACATTTCTGCATCATTGTGTATACACTATCAAAGTCATTGCTTTTACATTAGTACCTTTTGCATTCACTTTCTTCTAAGCACTATTTACTGCTTTTATATATGTTCTTTATCACTGTCATTGTTCTAGCATCCTTTATAAAATCCATCATTGAAGTATTGTTAAAAATTGTTTCTATGTTTTCTTTTACACTTTTTACTAAAATAGCATTTTCTTCCCTACACATGGCATTATCTTTAGCCCTATTTTGTAATATTATTGTATACCATTTCCTTGTGAACTTGTTTGGCATTGATTGCTCACTCCCATGAAAGTATTTCTCATTGTTTTCTTCATTTCTTGGATCTTTCACCCATTGTGGTACTCATTTCCTCACTAATATGGTATTTTGTTCTCTATTCCATCATTTTTTATAGCAATAGTATACAATCCTTGATGATTGATCACTATTTTTGTCAATGCTCAAGGCATCAATACAGTGATTCCCCATTGCAATAGAAGCATTTCCTCATTATATCCTCACTATTCTTGCATTACATGCTGCTCACATCCTTTGTTGTCTTCACATTCTTTTTAACAGTGATATCATTGTTATCAACATTTGTGCTTCTGACTTTATGCACTAGAAATCACTATCTCATATGTATCTTTATATACTATAAGGTCATTTCTTGTTTTTTCTTTGATAAAATGTTCTTCTCTATTTTGCATATATCTTGAAGTTTGTTGTTGTTTGACTACTTAGTCCTCGATTTTGTTGATGTTACTTATAATCATTGTTTCAAGCATCTTCTAATACCCTTGTTTTAAGCATCATAGCATTGTTCATTTTGGGGTTATTGTTGTTGAATTCATGTGCATTGGAAACATTGTCTTTGGATAAGCATTCATGGATCACTATCAACATACATTGCCTTGATACATCTTCATTGTATCCCTTTGATCTTCAATATAACATTTTCTATTTTGATAATGTTTGCTATGTGTTATAAAATCATTGTCATTAATGTTGTTCATACCACTACCATTACAGTGACTTGATCTCCATTTTATAGAATTGATTCATAATTCACTCACTATCTTAAAACATGAAACTTTCTACTATCTCCCTTTTGATCTAACATAACAGTGAAATTCTCTAATCATAATGTATTGGTTTTGATCTAAATGACAATAACAATATCTCTATTTTTGTGCAGCCATTGATCCTTGAAGGTTTGAATATACCTCTCTAAAAGGGGAAAAAAATTCTGAGGTTCTATAGAAAAGCTATGCTTCTTCAAATAGAAAGTGGAGATTTCATCAAACAATGAACATCCCATTTATGAAAATGAATCTCTTATTGCTCAAAAAAGTGGATGACACATATGATAACAGTGAAAAGATGTAGCTAATGGAAGAACCATTCTTATGAAGGAAATATTGAAGGAAAACATTCATTCTTCTATGGTTCATAGGTTTCATGTAACCTTACCCTTTTTTATTCATTAAATCATGGCATTCCTTGCTTGTAACTCACTGTCCACTCCAACATATCTGTTCTTTTTTATGAAATCTACCCCTTCATGAATGTATGTGGGTGTTATGAACAAATTATTATGCAACAAAACAATAGAAGTAAGAATCACAAAATACTGTAGAAATTTCTTAGTGATGGTGCTATCACCTAAGCAAATCATTGGTTTAGTTGTACAAAATGGTTTCCATGCTACAAGTTCATGTCCAGTTAAAATTTGGTAATACATATTTTTTTATTGAATTATGAATGAAAAAATTATTGCTAAAGATTTGATGGATTGATTCAAATACATTGCTAAGTTTTTTATGCAACTGCCATTTCTATAGGGCACCATTATTTAATATCCATTGATTGAAACACCCACAACATCTAATGACTGTTGTTGTTTGCAGTACTTTAGACTTCGTTTGTGTTTTAATGACTATTCATTAAAACTAGGACCTCATAAACTTGTATTTATGCAGTTCCTGTTATGGTTAATTATCTTTGTATCAAGTTGTTAATTTATACATTTTTTTTTTTGGAGATCAAGAAATGAGGAAAAATAATTTAAGGCGCAAATTAGATGATAGTGATCATAATGCTAAAATTCCAGTGACAGATTATGAGCACTTTCGTGAAGAACGTGTGGCCAAGAATAATAAATATTTATCACATCTTGGTTTGAAAAATAGGCAAGTTGTAAATCTACTAAGTAGTATATTATTTGTTTAATACTGTTTAATGAAATTTTATAGGAAAGAGCTTTATGTATATAAGACATGATATGATTTTTTTTTGCTCTACAAGCAAGAAAAGAGTGTAGAGAAAATGCAGAAAACAAAAAAGAAAGTAAAGATACAAGCATACTAACTCACCATAGAAGCTAACACTTTGTGACCTCAACAAATGTAGCTGGTGAAAAATAGTTGTGATGAAGTGAAATCTGCAGAGACCGGTACTGATCTGCCTACTCATGCCACACCTGATGTGGCCAAGGAGCATGAAGTTCTGGTTAATGAAATTCATGAAGAGAGTCTTCTTGCATCTGATGTTCCTTAGAGTGCACCTGTTGCATCTACAACTTTTGATGGAATTAGTGGATCAACCATAAATATTAGTAGTGGTTCAATAGAAGATGTGTCTGTTTTTGCTAAAAGACAAAGATTGAGTCAAGATTTATACAGATCTGCAGAGAGGAATGCAAAAGAAAGAATATTAGAAGGGAAGAAGCCATTCTTGGTTGAGGTATAAAGAGATGGTGAACCCATTGGGAAAAAATGTTACAAGGTGGGCCTTCGAGTTGGGAATAAGATGTAGGGCCCATTTGGATATTTGAAAATCAAATTTTGCAGAGCAAGATCCAAAAAATGTGGAATATGTTATACAAAAAATGGAAAATACCTTTAACACTATTGGTGGACAAATCTCTAGAAAATATTACAAGCACAAGATGAGACTTCTGATGAACAATTTTAGATACAATTGTAGATAAACAATCATGGAGGGAAAAGAAACGTTAGACTCCACTCTATCTCCCAAACAATGGGAGGCATTGAAATAAAGTATGTGTTCCAAAGAATATTTGACAAAGAGTAACAGAGGCAAGAGAGCAAGAGATAATGTGAGGGTTGAATATGCATTTGGTCGAGGCGGGTTGCAGGACAAAATGGACAAATTTGGAGTAAGTGTATGGATTTTTGGTTCAATTTACATTGTGTTATTTATTTCAATTTTTTATTGAACTGACTATATGTTGAAATTGACATTGTATTTTAGGTGGAAAACAATAATAGAGAAGCAGGTGTAGAAGATATTGTCAATTATATGGCAACACTAGATCTTACTAAATCTAATAGTAGTATGAAGTGGAAATCTAGTTCATCAACGGAGATTTCACATCCATCTGTTGAACGCCCAGTAAGAGCCTCTCCAAATAATGTCAACTCAAATGAAGAGTACCAACATATAAAGAGTTGCTTACATATTCTCACTGAGAAATTTTCGCAGTTGGCTGCCTCTGTTAAGCCTGTAGTTTCTGCATGGAATGACCATAATTCCATGGATTCAAATCAGGTAAGATGTCATCCCTCAATATTTTGATTCTCAACTCTATCATCTTTATATTGTATTCTAAATATGTATGCAAATGTCATAAATGTTTTCCACAACATTCCTTTATAAAATTACTCCCGTGATCTCCAGGCAAAGTATTACGATCATATATAGAACAGTGAATCTATGAAATTTTTTCTCTTGTTTCATTGAAATCCATTGTGACTATCCTAAATGTTGTGACTGTGAGTTTTATGACAAAATAACTATGAGATCAATGAATGATCTACTCTGTCTTTTCGTTGTTCTTCTAACTCATGACTCTCTTTAGTTCATGACTTTGTTTACTGTCACTCAATTCATGACTTTGCAACCTTCCATGCTAGTTGATGAAGAAAGTCTTTTATTGCCTTTTATTGAAGTTATGGTCAAGAAGAGTTTGAATGGGTTGTGCTTTTGGAAACAAGAGTGAAATCAAGAAGATGAGAATAAGAAAGAATGTAGGAGTGAAAGGATAATTTCCATAAAAGCCAAACAATATTCAAATGAGACAGTGGTGGAATTTTTTCCTCATCTCAACTGTTTGTGGACCAAAAGCCTCCTATTGCAGAGTTGCAATACAAAATGAATGATGAAAGTTAGGTTTATCTAACAAAGCCACTAATCTCAATTCACTGGTCAAATTGACTAAGTATGCA
Organism: Sequoia sempervirens; assembly: GCA_007258455.2. NCBI lineage: Eukaryota > Viridiplantae > Streptophyta > Pinopsida > Cupressales > Cupressaceae > Sequoia > Sequoia sempervirens. The sequence continues at coordinate 36,239 of VDFB02129494.1, read as the reverse complement.
ACTTGGAGATACTCTTAGTAACTTTTAAGACAACTGGAATTTAAAAACAAAGAAAGAAGATGACAAAAAGAAAATGCAAGAAGATTTTAGTGTATTCTTGACACCCAAAGGATAGAGGAGTAGTGCACAAGAACCATGACAGATTTGGCCATAGTTAAAACCATGTGACATGTTGGATTGCACAATCGAAACCATCCTATGCAAAACAAGACAGCATGGCAAGCTTGACTAGGGCCAGAGTTGTCCAAACCAACAGAAAAGCAAACACAAAAGATCAAAAGAATCAAACACTTGGAATTTTGTCCTTTCAAGAGCTATTGTCATGAAGATTAATTGTTCAATTCATTTTCTTTGTTTTAGTATAAAAATTACCCTTGGGACTCATGGAGTTGAATCATTTAGTACAAAGTAGTAGAATGTATAGAAGAAAGTTAAAAATCATAGAAAGTTGTAAAAGCATTGCTAAAATGTAGATGTTCTTGTAGAACTTCACATGGAAAATTAGAAAATGTAAACTTCCAAGAGATTGTGACAAAGGAAGCAGAGACTTTAGTCTTTTGGAATTTCCCCACAATGGTATTCTACACAGTAAATCTCTTGTTTTTCTTTATGTTTTAGTTTCTTATTTGTTTGTTATAATTCATCCAGCTACCTACTATAGTTTGCAACACTTAAGCATCATAAGTCCTAGGAAATTTTCTCTTATCTTAACCAAAGCTCTTTAAGGATGGAAAGCATAATTCTCTAAGACAAATGGTTTGTATATCAAATTCATGTTGATGAGTTAGAAACATAATATCTAGGATATTATGGATCAATACAACATACATCTTATTATCACATGTGCCTTATAATCACTTATAACCTCGAAAGATGTGGCAAATAAGCTAATATGCAGTTTTTGAGGACAAAGATGGAAGTTGGCCTTAGCAACCATATCTAAAGCTAAAGACCAAATGCACCTCTTTTATATTTACAACAACCATATCTCAAGCTAAAGACCAAATGCTCCTCTTTTATATTTACAAAATCAATGGACTTACTAACAAATTTGAGGTCATTGAAGACTAGTAGTTATTAGTTATAAACTCCACAAGAGCAAGTCAAAGTATAAAGATGATAATTCTTGCAAGGAAATCATGTGATATTTTTTTAAATGAAAGTCTAAAATAGTCTCAAATTCATAAAATCAAATAGTACCATTAATCTATATAAAGGAATGGAGGTGCATGAATCAATGCACTACAAAAACACATATTATCATGATTCAACTTATGCTCCATTGCAAACAAATAGTTAATTCATCTTGAGAGTGCCTTTAATTTCACATTCTAAATATTCAAAAAATTGAAATCCTCATTTGATTCAACATCAAGTGCAAGAGATATTTAACTAAAAGCTTCCAATCTTGTCACGCTTTCAACAAGTAACAATACTCAACAACCAAGTTTCTACCAAGAGCTTCTAGTCTTGTTAGGCTTTCAATTTCAGTAGAGAGCCAATTACAGTAAGAGAACATAAATCTGGAGAAGGGAGTTAGATTGTTGTTCATAACTCCCACCTGGAACACCTCCCATGCTTCATTCATGAAGCACCTTCTAGTTTCCTGTCACTGTAGTTTCTCTTCATCCTCCAAATATTCCCCATCGTCCTTAGATTCGTAGTAGGAACTATTGAACAACAGACAAAAATGGCTTACCATTCCTTCCTCACCAAGCTCCAATATTGCGTTGGCCACCGTAGTTGCATTTTCCACAAAAATGAAACCCATGACGAGCTCCACAGTCCTTTCCCGTGAGCCAACCACATCCACAATGGGTCTGAGCACCACTTCATAGACCTGCCCATCACACTAGTGTTGGTCGTTACTTAGACCCCAGACATCAACCGCTTGTATGGCACCCATCACTTAGGTGTGGTTCGAGATGAACATGCACCAACATTGGTTGAGCAAAGTCTCTTCAAGGCTAGAGTAGCTGAGGCCAAAGTAGTGCACCATATTTCGCATGCTAAACATCCCACCAACCCACACAACCACATCCCAACTTAAATCTAACCGCCATAGGTTGTAGGCATGGCTCATGACCACGTGAGCCGTAGCAGAATCCAACAGTTGCAGCGTCCAACAATTGCAGCTGGCCACCAACAACACTAGTGCATACCTCAGCTTGGGCCAAGCCAACAAGATGAAAAAATGTGAAGATTCTCCTAGCCTATCCAAATCCCAACCCCGTACCACAACCATGTGATTGTAGTACCCACACACCATGTCTTGGGAAAGCGACAACATACATGGGATTACTTGTTCATCTTTATCCTATCTTGCTCGAGGAATACTTTCAGGTCCTGCTAGCGATCTACGTTGGAGTCCACAATGACCAACTCAATTTGAAGTATTCCCTTGTTCACTAGATAGTTAGCAGCCTTATTGGCTTCCCTATATGCATGTACTAATGAGTAATTATCCAATTTGTGATACAACACATCTTTTGAATCCCCAATTTTCATTGTCATTAGATATGGGTATTTCTAATATTCCTAGCCTTGGGGAAATTTATGAGTCCATTAATAGCATGCTTGGCTAGATGAAAGCCATCATTCATGAGGCACACCCCACCCTAGAATTCTGTCACAAACATGTTCATCCCATTATCCAATAGGAGAAGGTGAAGTTGGAACACCCCTTTACACATGGGCCAAATATATACTGAAACCTAAATACTATAAATGAAAGCCTACTAGAGTTTTTCTTGTCAATGATGGCATGGTGATGGGGTGAAGGAGGGCCTCATTAAGGCCTTAAAGAAAATGTGCAATCCATTAAAGGTCAGAACAATATGGATCAAATTTACTTAATTCAATGGTCATAAGAGTTCAACTCGAATAGATAGGGCCACTTTAGCACATGGGGAGCCAAATAGTTGATGGTAACTATATGAGCCTCCAAGATTTATTGTGTCCACTTAACATTTACCTCCTCACAATATCCTACAAGAGGCATGGCCATGACTTGACTCTCTTGTAGCATACACTATCCAACATGCATATAGAGAGGTAAATAAGGAAGCAAACTTCCTTGCCAACTTTACCATGGGAAATAAAGAAGACATCATCATTAGCACTATAGTTGATGCATGGAACTCATTCAACTCTACATTTAATCCCAAACCTTGCTTTCCATACACCACCAAAGATTCTAACATCTTTACATAAGGCCAACATCATCACTATTTATGCCTATCAATCAAGGAAGGTTGCACTTCAAAGTAATAATTTTTCAATAATCATTACTCAGAGTCAACACCAAAATGGAGTGGTATGAAATCAACATTACCTTCTCTCATGAGAGCTAGTACTCGATCACATTTGTCACAATTAATTGGTACAAGAAAATTACAATAAAGCCTTGGGAGCTAAAATCAAAGGAAGGCAACAAGAGTGATTATGTTAGGCAAGAAGGAGTATATAAAGGTTTATAAGTAATTGAACACTGAATATGGATTACGGTTTATAAGTAGTCTGCTCCATTATTACTTCAAAATATAAACATTATAACAAAAGTGTCTCAATATGATGTAAATAGGCGAATTGTGCAATCTATCTTCTTACTATGTCTAACATAATGGAAATATAAAAATGAATTGATAATGTTCAATTGGGTCTTGGCCTCCCTTTATATATGGGAGGCAACAAGCTATAGACCCATTACAAAAAGGTACAATTCTTGATAACTAAATGCTAATTAACATAAATAAAAACATAGCACTTCAGTAGGTGAATGCATTGATTCATTAATCTCCCAGTGGGTGCCCGTGACCACCTAAGATCTGTTCAAGGCTCCTACTCCATGATAATGCATCACCTGCAAAGTACACCTCCCCTATGATGCAGGATAGTTTTCATGTCCTAATGATTGTCCTTTTGTATTTGATGCACCCATGGTTTGGTTGATGAACAAGTTGATAGCAGAAAGATGGCAAGTGTATTCCTCCTCAACATAAGTCTCTACATTGGCAATTGAATCCTTCATATCAAACTCCATATACATCATCTTTTCAATTTTTTTATGTGTATTTTGTAACATCTCTTTATCATTTATTTCTTGCAATGCATTAGGTAGAAACAAGGCAATCTCGGCCTTCCAATCATCTTGCTCCATAGGATTGCCAAAGTTGTCATGGAGTGTAGGGTGCAAACAAAAATAGGAAAGATCCTCTTTGAGCCTATTGTGGTACTTATTGTGTGATTCTACCAGCTTATTGTATGCCTACAATGTCTGACCTTTCATGGCTTTCTCATTTAGGAGCTCCTTCCTTTTGTCAATCATCTGCTCTTGCAATCTTTCATTCTCCATGAGTGTTGAGTGTGTTTGTTGAAACAACTTCCAATATTCATCAGCACGATACATGATCCTTTTGAATCTTTCTTTGATTATCTCAGACATAACATAATACTTAGTGGTTTTTATTTTTGTTTCCAGCTCCTTGCATTTCTTTTGGGACTTTTGATGACAGTTTTTCCAATAAGCCACATCTACTAATGCATCCAATATTCCCTTGTCACTTTCTAACCATGGGGAATATAATTTTGGTGTGGAAGAGGAGGATTTTTTTATCTTTGTAACTAGCCATATTTCTTCAATTTATCTTTATCTTTTATCAATTTTTCAATTTGTGCCTTAGTAAACTTTTCCACATTTATGTTCAGTTCAGCCATTTCAATGGGGTTAGTGTCCCCTACTCTCCGGACCAAAATATTTCCAAACCCCTGGTTTGGGTTATCAATGACAGTGGGTCTCTTATCCTGAGGATACAATGACCAAATTAGCAGGGTGGCTTTATCCGGGTTATACCCTGATCTTGAGTACATTTTATCACTAGCTTCCTTTGTTAACTGCATTGATTTGTCTCCTCTTCTCCTAAAACTATATAATATTATTGCAGCACTGATATCCCACCTTGGTAGGAGTAGTACCCCAGCTTCTTGAAGTAATTCCCTTCCCCTTTCATGGGTAATAGATTTTAATTCTTTGTCTATTTCTTTCCTTAATTCTCCCAAGGTGGTTGCCTCCTGCTCAAGAGTGATATCTTTCATCTTTTGTCTCAGCATCCTGCTTTTATGCTCATAAACAAATGATTTAAATGTAGAAGTCTTAACAAAGTCATTATTTGAAATAAATTCTTGCCCAACCTTAATCCTCACATTAGAGAGTTCATCTGAAGCTTCAAATTTGACAATGTTATGTTCTTCAGGTGGATGATATTGTGTAACTACATGGGCACTTATCTGTTCAATCTCATCATCTTCCTCATCACTTCCTTCTTCATCCTCTTTGCTCATGGTTGTATCTACAGAGAAACTCACCACAGGAGTGGGCTGCGAGGGTATCTAATCAAGAGGCTTTATGTCCTCAGCCTGCATTCTTGAATGACTTGTATGAGGTGCTTCAAAGATAATTGGGGGAACATCTTTTATTATTTCATCCACATGAGTGATGAGCTGCTCAATTCTTTCCATAGGATCCCGCACTTCATCAAATGCTCCTGAGTAGGATGGGATATTCCCTCTCTTCCATGTCTCAACCAACATAACTTTTTTATATGTAGTCATCCTATCTTTTTTCAAAGCTTCATCATAATTCCTTATTAAATCATCAACAGAAAAGTGATGTTTGTATTCTAATATCCCTTGTGACAACTTTTCTTTCTTTCATTTCCCAACGATAGATTGCATTGTGCCAACTTGCTATCAATTTCTTCATACCCATCATTGGTGACTATTGTAAAATATCCAAAACATAAAGTGTTGGGCATGAGAGATTACTTATTGTATCTCTTAAGGTGTTTTACATTAGATTTAGCCAACTACTTGACAATTTCCAAATAGGCTATTTTGTTTGGAACTGTTCATGGCAATAAATGTGGGGCTCCTTCGAACCCATAAACTCTTATCACAGTACAATCAAGAAATGAATACCAATCCCCCTAGTTACAATTTACCTTTTTCTTGGGCTCCTTTTCCTTTGGTCTTAGGAATTTTTCTATTTTAGGGGATAAGTTATAATTACATGGATGTCCCAACAATTTCAACAATGGTTTCACAAAATATTCTTCAAAGTGCAAATAATGTGATCTACCATATCTACTATCCCATATCGAGGTCCACAATTGTACAGGTTTATAATCCCCATTTTGATCAAAATCCCTTATCCTTAACTCTTCTCCCTAGGACCTTCTAACATGTCCTTCATGTAGAAGAAAATGCATCAACAAGGAATAATGTTTAAAATCAATACTATCACTATAGCTTTTGATCCTTTCCATCCACTGGTTCAGAGCATTGGCTAAATAACCAGCATAGTCAAATTCTCTGGCATCTTTACTTTGTATGTCTGCAGCCAAGAACATTGGGGGAATTGACATGAGGGGAGGAACCTCTGCACCTAACACTTGTCTAGCTGAGTGATATGTATATCAAAAATATTCTTTAAATAAGTCCTCATGAAAGGGAGGGTTTTCAATGCTAGAAAACCTTTTGAGTTGGCTCCCTTCATCCCTAGGCCTGTGTAATGGTAGCTTCCGTCTTTTATAGCTTGTTTCCATGTGATGATATTCAATTAAAAGGTCCTTGATTGTAAATGGAAAATCTACAGAGCACTCCAATTGAAAAACTGTAGATATGAGATCCTTAGAAATAATGAGAACATTAGACCCATCATATGATTGAATAGTTCTTCTAGGGTCATATCTAGTGGCTAAAGCTTTAACCAGTTCTATATTGACAAACACATTGGGTACCACTAATCTCCCCAAGTTTAATCTCCATTGGTTGTAGACAGGTTGAAACCTATACTGTTTCCTATAATGGTACATGAACAACTCATATCCTCGCCATGTTGTCCACACATCTCCTAAACCTTTGAGTTTGTCCCGCAACTTATCCATGGAAGGATTCGGTTGTGCACTCCTTTTGGGTCTCGGTCCCGACCCAAGGCATTGGTCAATCAAGTCCTGGTTTAGAAGTATTTTCTCTATTTTTTGTTTCTTAGTTTTCTGTGTTTTTGAGCTTTCTTCCATTGTTAAAGTTTTTTACAAGCCTTTATAAAAGCAACTTCTTAGTCGGGTTTTGTACACTTACTTGAATTCGCTTTCTCTAGCTCTAAGTTGTGTAGCAATGGCGTATTCCCAACCTTCTCTCCTCTGCTCCTGCTTCCAACAAATTCTTTCAAGTCTTAATGACCAAATATAATCAAATTAAGATATAATTCACTCAACTCTAGTTCATAAATGCTCCACTTGCTCTCAATATTGTTGTTAGAGGAGAGCATTTAATTTGAATATCTTAATGATATCTCTAAGATGTCACATTAGTCAAAAACAATCATCATCGTTGCATCGGCGAGATCATGATTCCACTTCCGTCGATAAACACCCTTTTCACCGATGAACTCCTTCCCTTCGAAGTATCGGCGGGATGCTAGATAATGTCTCCCCGATGTGCCTTAGTTCCTCCGATATCCTTCCTTAGCATATATTTGACGGCTCATGGTCCACCAATAGGTGTCACTTCCTCTAATTCCTTTAGCCTTTTATTGTTGCAATGGGGGAACCGGGTTTTATGTTGGCCCGATAGCCTTTTGTTCCCTTGATATGCTTTTACCACATGTTGAATCTCCCTATTGTATAGTGTATCGCACCATCGATGGGACGTTGTGTTATCTTTCACCGATATGTTCTAGTGTTGTCGATATGCTTCATTTGGGCCATCAGGGAAATGGTAGCATTTGTTCCACTGATACACTTATGTTACTCCGATGTGTTCACCTTTGTTGACCCCGTTGGTACATCAGGGAGAGTCCTTTGGAAGTCTGCCTGGCGGAGTGTTATTACGTCGATATTTGTGTTGTGAGCTGTTTTCATCGGTCTATCGGTGGAGCTATGAGGGGAGTTCCCCCGATGTAGTAATGTTAGGCTGATAGTGTTAAATTTCTTAGGAATGGGAGTGGTGACCATGGAGCTTTGGGATTATTGATGGATGTGATCATATGGTAATATGGGTCATGAAATGGATCTTGTCACACAAATCTCTACAATTTGTGTTAATCAAAAAATCAAATGTAGTACATTTAGCAGTAGGTGGGATGTGGATGAGATGAAGGTTAGTAATACTGAGCAGGATTTTTTAGTCCTGATAGATAGTCAAAGATAAAGTTGGACAATGATTATTTACAGGTGCAAAGGCAAGTTCTATATCAATTTTTGATGGTGGAAAGGTAAGTGAACATCTAATAGGTCAGTTGATGAAGTTGGAGTTTCCAAGTGCAAGGAACAATGTAAAGCTTCAATACCTAGTTCAATGGAAACACTTACCAAGTAAAAGAGATGAAGTGTTCAAATATGGACAAGCTGCAAATCAATTTCCAAGGGACTTGGAATCTTTTTCAAGTCGGGTGTATGGTGCAAGGGCACCATGTTGAGACTTGTAAATATGATCAATTTTGGTATTTGATAGGATTTAGGTGTGCTTGAGTCTTTTTTCAATACAATAAGGTCATAATAGACCATCTAATATGTAGTGAGTTGTGTTTGGTTGATTTAGAGTTCTTATAGTCATTACTTGCAATTTTATCAAAATTGTCATATGTAAAAGTTACAAAAATGCAACATTGGGGAAGATCAACAGTCACATAACTCAAAAGGAAGTTTTGTTGGTTGGGTTAGTTTTTTTTAGGATGGAAAGGGTTAAATATTCTTGGGGTCTCGATGTAATGTCTCTCTTGAAGTTTTGGGGAAGAAAATCAATAAAGAAACTTTAAAATTTATGTGTTTACTAGTCAAGTTTGCTATTTCAAATCTTTGTACTTGCTCGTACAATTTTTTTTGGATCCTTGATGCATTGAAATTGATGTACATGTGAAGTGAATTCAATTTAGTCTTGGTTTGAAGGATTTTCATAGTATTTTAAGAATCTTATAGCCAAATCTCTGTAGGCGGGTCTGTACAGTCAATTTTCAGGGTTTATAAGCTTTAAAAATGGATTAAACACCCATTCCACCATTGGTTTTGTTTGTAAATTGGTGGAATGGGTGAGCTACGGTAGGATTAGGTGTCTATGAGGTTTCAAGAGCAGGAGAGGCCATTTAAGGGGTTTTGTGTGATGCCCTAGTTGCCATTTTCATGTGTTTTTGGCTTAATTTGGTGGTTAAAAGTTAGGAATTATAGAAAACTCTTGGGGTAGAAAATTTTAAAGGTTGATTAAGCATTTGTAGGGAATTTTTGGAATTTTTTATGAGTTGGTAAGATGAAATAGGCTTTGGGAACCATAGTTTCAATAAACCCCCTTGAAACTAGTCAAAAATGAGGGTTTTGTGTTTTGGGGTAATGGTGTTTGTTTCTTTGGATGAAAATTGTTGATTCAGTGCTTGTGCAGCCTAGATGAGACTTTCCAATATATTTTTGTGTCTAGAAGGAGGATTAGGTTGGTGTTGTGTTGTAAAAGTGGGCTAATTGAGCCCCATATTCAGTGTATCAATCTATTTTAAGAGGTTTTGTTCCAAAACAAGTCTATAAGCCTTTGAGATATGTTGACTAAATCCTTAATGGGTATCTAAAATGCTATTTATTTTTTGGGTTAGAGGAATATTTTGAGAGATAAACACAAAATTCTCTGTTTGGAGACCTACAAGAGAAGTATGAAAGAATTGAGGAATATGGACAAGTTTGGGTTTTAAGGATTGTAAAGTTGTTTGAAAGAGTTTGAATAGTGATTGTTAGTTGATTTCCTCCTTGCTCTATATCACTTCACAAAGGATTAGAAGAAATTGGCATCATTTATTTCAGCTTTTCAATGACTTGTCATGAGAAATTCCATTTTTCCTACCTTGCTAGATTTGAGGTGTGATAAAAATACTATTAATTCTCTTACTCTTATTGTTGTTTTTTCTTTGTTGAGCTCTTCATAATTGTCTTACTTTGTATGTTTTTATAGCTGCTTCTTACTATCAAGGGGGTGTATGACTGTGGTCCAATGATAGTGACCTATAGCATGCTACCCTTTGCCTTGTATAACTCAGGATATTCATGAAATATGACTATATATTGTGACTTTTATGCTTGGAAAGACTTTGTTGACTATTTTTTAAATGGATTACTCCTCATCTAGATATTTTTTTTTGCTTCATGGTTAAACTACATGTAGATCAATTTTATCAAAGCAACGCAAAAACAAAAAATCCTTGATGTTAATCATAGTTGTGTTGAAGTTGAGGGAAAAAAATAGTTGTTATGGAAAAAAATTATAGCTTTTTTATTCTTTACTTGAATTATATTAACTTTGCATGATGATTAAACCACATGCAGGGAAATTATATGAAATCAGAACGAAAAGGAAAAGACCCTGTCAATAGAGCTCTCGACAAAGCTACACAACTTCAGGACAATGTTGACAGTGATTATGTTGAATTAGAGGAGTATGTGCATGATATTCATAGTACTAGTGGTGATGAACTTGAGGTGAGTTCTATGAAACATTACTTTTCCTTGATTCTGAAACCCTTCATGTATTAATGACTGTTATGATCCCAAACAATGAACAATATTATAGAATAGTGAATAGACAACTAAAACATTGTATGTAACCCGTAGAACAATCATTGTACCTACTTTGTCACTTTTCAATGGGGATTGATGACACTTCAATACTTTATGATGCTTGACTGTGTTTTAGGGCATTGTAATTGACCTTGTCAACATCTTGAACTTAGGGTGTTGATTCTTTCATTGGATGATACCTGTTGTTCTTTCCTTCACGGATCTGTTGTTAACTCTTCATTATGGTTGTTGTTATTAAAAAAAAAAAAAATTATATTCTTGTCACTTTCTCTTAATTTCTTCTTGTTGTTTAGTAATGATATTTGCTGCTCAATCCATTAAACTTGTTGTTACAACCATAAAACTCACTACCCTTACACTAAACTCACTGCTACAACCATGAAACTCACTGCTACTACTACTTGTTCATTGGACATCATTCCTTACTTCTTTTTGCATACTCTTACACTATTTTCTAACAGTGAAAGTCTTTTTCTCTATTATTTATGTGACCTCTACATCCAACCTTATTTGTTACTCCTTTAATGCTGCTATGAAAGCCACAAAGAAAGACTACATTTTTTCCTCAATTACTGCTCTTAATGGTTGTCACATGTTTCCTTGATACATTTTGTTCTTTGTTCTTCTTTTATATGTCATCATTGACAGGGTTATGTTGACTGCATGGGGCTATGTTTTAGAGCTTTAATGTCATTGTTTTTGTACATCCCAATGTATTTCACCTTCACCTTGCAGCAATAGTATTAGTACTCTCATATTGCATTCTTTGTTTTTGTGCATTAGCTACCTTTTTTATGTGTAATAGTGTTGTCATAACCTTATGTGTCTGGTATGCGTGCATGGTAATGCAGTGTTTATATTTGTGGCCTTTGTATCTGATTAGCATGAAGCTAATAGTAACATTGTAAGCACTGCTATGAGTGTTGGTTTTTTAGTAAATTAGATTGATCATTGCAATTATTTTTGAAATTTTCCTTTCGCAATTATTTTAAAACACACATGCAAGTACTATTTAAGTAAGTAATGGTTGTTTTATTATGCAAACAAGGGTAATCATTACCTATGTAATATAATGTGTTATTTTTTTTTCTTTTTGTAGAAATGTATTGATAAACTCAAAGAAGGGGATAAAGTTAGGGTGTTGGATCCATTTGATGGTGATGTTGCGGGCATTGGGTGGATTCACTCCCTATCTATTGTACATGGAGTCAACTTGAAAGGAATGGGAGATGCAAATGTAAACATTTTAAAGGTCACAAAGTAACATACCCTTGTTTATGAAGACAAAATAGATGGATTTGTTCATCTGAAAGAGAAAGAGGGAACCTTCACACGGATGGCCACTAAAATATTTGCAAAAAATGACATAGTTGAACATTTTATCATGTACTAGTTGTTAGAAATCTTGGCTCACTACTTTATGCAGTATTTTGAATGTGTTGTTCAAGGATCTTAATTATCATGGTCTATTTGAAAGAGTTGGAAACTCTTAAACAATTTTGACATCTTATAACTTGATATATATGTGTGTGTGTGTGTGTGTGTGTGTGTGTGTGTGTATACATATATTTGGTATATTTTATTGCGCATTACCTTTTATCTATCATGATGTTGAATCAATTTTCAATTCCCTAGATGTTGTAGCTTCATTTGTATATGCACATTTTTATTTTCTTTATGTTTTAATCTCAAGTTTACTATTATTATGATACGTTTTGCATTTATGTACCAAGTGCATTTAATAAATGACCATTTCATGACTATATTTACTACCAATTAAATAAAACCAAGAAATAAAATGACTAAATATATGAATAAATTAATAACTAAATATATGACTAGAGTAATGACTAAATAAATGACTATCATGACTAAATAAATGACCAGTTAACAACAATCAATGACTAAATATATGACTAAATAAATCACTACCATGACTAAATAAATGACCAGTTAACAACAATCAATGACTAAATTAACGACTAAATCAATGACTAAATCAATGGCCAAATCAATGATCAAATCAATGACTAGATAAATGACTAAAATAGTTTAGTCATAAAATTGGTCACGTTATAAATAACCGGCAATAAACTACTAATAGTCACGTGACCAAAATTAGTCATTTATATGCAATTTTTAGTAGTTTATTTAGTCATATATTGTTGTTTTTGTACTAGTGATTATTTAATTAAAAGGTGATAACAGGGGATGATGAGTAATAATGATGAAAATGATGATTTAGAAGAATTTATGATGTGTTAGACATTTTTAGGTGTCTACAACAATATATATAAAAGATAATGATGTTAGTTAAGACAAGGTATGGGGAACATTCCTTAGATAAAATATTAATAGTTTAATTATATAAATTAGAAGCAAATAAGATAATTGAATTCGATAGACTTGGAGCATTTTAATGAAATAAATTACAATACAAAAATTCAAATGATACATAATAAAGCACAAATATAAATTAAAATATAACATTTTTTTGTAAATATTAATTGCAAGATTTATATTCAAATAATAATAATACATTCATTCTTTTCAATCTTTGTTAAAAGTATTGAATTTTGTTTAGGTTTTTAATGTCTTGTGAAAGTGTGTTGTGTATCATTGTTGCATTTTTTGTCATCATTCTTGTCAACCTACGGAAACTATCTTGTAGAATTCATTTTTGACATTCCAACAAATTTCTCAGGTAGAAAACAAAAGCTCAAATCCGACATCAGAGGACCCAGAAAGTTGATCAAGACACCCCTACAAGGACCCATTCGCCCAAGGGTGACCTAATCCTCCTACAGTGCTTGAAACAAGCTTTTCTAAGCTGGTACATATCACTTTGCACTTCCTAAATCAACTTGTAAACTATTGTTTATGTTTGTTAGTTGTCAATCTCTTACATTTTTAATATTAGGGCATATAGGATCATTGGTTTAATCATTCCAAAATACTTTCAATCCATTCCAATCCCCCCATTAGATGTAGATTTAGGTTTGATTGGATTACCATTAGGACTAAAAGTCAATCTTTTGCACCTTGTGATCTACATCTCTAACGATATTTGGAAAAAGGCTCGTTGAATCCTAGGTTCTTTGCATTGAGGTCCTAGGATCACCTTTTTCTATGTTTCATTTTGGTTAACCTAACATGCTAACACTATTAAATTTCTGAAATTGGGAGTTTTTCAAACCCTAGATCTAGGTTTTTCATTGCATTGTTTGCATTTCTAATTTAGGGTTCCATATTTGCATTATAAAAAGTCATAAAAATTGAAAAAAATTGCATTCATCTTGCATCATAAATTGCATTAGGGTTTGTTTCAATCATCTTTAGATCAGGTTTACACTCATTAAATTGTTACTTGCATTTAGATTGCATGCTTCATTTTAGTTCAAAAACAAGTAAAAAAAAATGCATTTTTTTGTTTCAAATTTGCATCAAATTATCATTTTCATAATTTTGAATCTTCAAATTAGTTAACTATTGCATATTAGATCTGAAAATTGCATTCACATTTGTCTTTCATTGTTGCATATTTTCTTTGAAATCATATTGTCTAAAATTGAAAAAAGTTGCATTGTTTTTAGCATCAAATCATCATTTTTAGGTTGTGGCATCTTAGAATCAATAAATTATTGTATTTTAGATCTAATTTGCATTCAAAAAAATTTAAAAACATTTTTACCTTTGTTTCGCACTTGCATCTTGCATTACCTTGTTCTAAATTGAGCAAAATCTAGAAAAACAGTCAATGATTAACCTGTTTGCAACCTAAGAAAGAAACATCAAGCAACAACATAAAAATTCATTTTTTCAATTTTTTGAACCCTATACAAAGACCCATTCACCCTTGGGTGACCCTATCCTTGTAAAAGTGTGTTAGATAGTTTTTGTGCAGCCTTTTTCCTCTGTATTATCAGTCCATTTATGACTGCAACTATCTGATTTGAAATTCTGGAAAAATGTTATTGCATATGCAAGAAAGATGTCATTTTCCTTCATTTTTTGCAAATGTGGAAAAATTGTTGCATTTTGTTGGAGATTTGCTAAAGTGTTGGAGATTGTTGGTTTTGTCATTGATGTAAACCCCTAGTGTGTGAAGATTGTTGGAGTTGTTGAAGAGTGTTGCATGAGAAAGATTGATGGTTCAATCTCTAGTGTGAATGTGTTGTGGTTTGATATCACATTGATGCCAACCTCTAGTATGTTCAGGAAGATTGTTGCAGTGTTGTCATTATTGTTAGTAGTGAGTGTGTTGCACTATGTTGCCTTTAAGTGTTTCCACTAATGTCAACCTCTAGTGTGGTGTTGTGTAGGTATTATAGATGGGGATATTTTTGGTGTTGTAGATGTTGTAGATATGCTGAGAAAGTGTTTGTGGTGTTTTGTATACAACTAGTTCACTTGGTTTCCAAGTGATTTTGAGAAAAATTGAATAAAAGAGTAAGTAGTGAGGCAGAGGTGTGTTCAATGTTATGCTCTACATTTCTTCATGGTTGAAGATATGATTGTGCAGTTTAAATATGATAATCATAGATGTTCAGAGGTACTATATCCAAAGTTCTAGGTTTTGGATCGTGCAAAAATGGAAGTTGTATTTGACAATGTGTTTGTCTATGTAGAAGGTTGTCTAGGAGAAATGATATTACTTTGCATTTCTTTGCAATCAGGTTTCTTGTCTTGCAGATTTAGGAATACGCTAATATTGTTTGTTCCTACCTTTCCCTGGAGTATGTGGTGTCTAGCTTCTCCGCAAGCTTGGATTCATAAGTTGTGTTTTGTGGTAGTGTTGTTGGTTGCACGAGATAATGGTGTCCTCAATTTCAAGAGGTTGTGGCAGTGTTTCAAAATATTCTGATGATGTTAGAATATTCTAGGATGTTGTGTGGATACTTTTAATTATTGCTTTGTGGTCCACATGTTGTTTTTAGATCTAGAGAGGTGTTTATGTAGTCACTTGTTAGTGTTAGTACAAGTTTGGCCAACTTGGGTGCTAGTACTAATTGTGGAGGATCTTTGTTCTTTGTGGAAGCATGACAAAGCATGTTGGTGTAGATTTGGGTCCTAGTTAACTCTTTGTGTGGTATTCCTTCACTTCTTTCCACCGTAGAAGTGTTTGGTCCCAACCTATTTAGTGGTTGCACATTTGAGGCACATGTGTTTCATTATGGCCGACATGGAGAAAGTTTTTTAGGTTTTGGTGGATATATATGCAAGGCTAATTGTTGGAAATGAGTGTGGATCAATGTGTGGTGTGTGAAATATGCAAGTGTGATCTAGTACAGTGATCTGAGTGTGATCTTAAATGCCTAAGGCTACCTGATGTAGTGAGCAGAAGTTATCTACATTTTTAGTGTTCATGACTTTGTTGGAGGCAGTGAACTGGAGGTTGTGGATGGTGCATAGTTGTAGTGGTGGATTTTCCTATTGCTCTAAGATAATGAATCTCTCTGTAACATTCTTCTTCTATTCTTCTTTCTTCTAGGTAGTGAGCCCTTGGTAGTGACCAACCGAAAATGAGCCCTTTTGGTAGTGAGCCTATTATATTTGGTGTGTCTATTCATATATATGTGAGTTAATTCTCACTATGGTTTTTCCCTGATTAGGGTTTTCCACATAAATCTGGTGTTCTCTTGTGTATGGTTTTGAATGTTTTTATGTGTTCATATGTTTACATTATGTTGATGGTTAATATGGGTTTGATGGTTAATGAGGGTTTAAGGTTTTTAATGCACAAGAGATTCACCCCCCCTCTCAATTGTCTTGTGTGTCTAACAATTGGTATCAAAGTTGTGGTTTCTTGGAAGAAGATTTACTTCTTGAGGTAGATTTGAATGGTGCATAGGAAGGGTTTCAAAGCTCCTATGTTCAATGGAACAAATTATTCTTATTGAAAATCCAAGATGGAAGCCTTTCTTGTCTCTCTAGGGTTTGGATTCTAGAAGTCAATTGAAACTAGTTATACTATGCCTGCTAATGGTCGAATAAGTGTTGATGATTTCAAGGATTATGAGAATAATGGAAAAGAAAGGAATGCTATCCTGAGTGGTCTTTTTGATTCTAAACTTGGAAAGGTGATAAATCTCAAAATTGATTAAGAGGTCTGGGTGAAGTTGTAGAGAATTTATGAAAGAGATGATAAGGTCAAGCAAGCAAAGATGCAGAATTTTGAATCCAATTTTGAAAACTTAAGGATGTCAGAATATGAAGACATTATGTAGTCTACATGCTCAGAGTGGATGAAGTTGCTAATTTCATCAATGGTCTTGGTGGTAAGCTGGAAGAAAGTGAAGTTGTAAAAAAGGTATTGAGAACTCTTCCTAAATCTTATAGTTCTAATGTTTCTGCAATTGAGGAAGCTCGGTATTCTAGAGATCATAGGTTTGGTTCTTTAATTTATTATAAACTAAGAGTTTGGTCAAGATGCTACAAAGAAAGAAACTACCTTTAAATTCAGCAAGGAAGAGAAGGATGATGAATTAGATCCTAATGATCTTGATGAGGTGGAAGCAAATTTTGTGAGATTGAAAAAGGGCACTAGAAAATACAAAGGTAAGTTACCCTTTAACTGTTTCAATTATGGAAAGATAGGTCATTATGCTTCTAAATGTCCAATAAAAGTTGCAAATGATAAACATAAGGATCATAAAGGTAAATTTTTCAAGAAGAGTTATTATATTGGAAAAGATAATGGTGTATCTAATGATGAAAAATTAGATTATCCTAATAAGGACAATGATGAATGCTTGTCTGTGGCTCTAAATGTTGGAACTAATTCTATTAATCCTAAAAGTAGTGTGAAGGAAAGTTCTCCAAAAATAGGTCACAATATTGAAGGAACTATGTTGACTGCTTTTCATGAAAGAGAGGAGAGGAACTATTGGATAATTGATAGTGGATTCCCAAATCATATGGCAGGTGATAAGAGTAAGTTTATTAAAAATCAGAATTATGATGGTGGTCTTGTTAATTTTGGTGATGATACATCTACTAAGATGTATGGAAAAGGTTCAATTAGTTTTGATGGAAAGCATAAATAGATAATGTTCTTTATGTTAAGGGTCTCTGACATAATCTTCTCAATGTAGGAGAAATATGCAACAAAGGATACATTTTGGTGTTTCAGGATGATGGTTGTGAAATAAAAAAAGGAAGCTCTAAAAATTTGGTTGTTGCAGGTACAAGAATAGAAGGAAATGTTTGGTGGTGGTGTTAAGTCCTTTATGTTTTCTCAAATCAAAGAAATCTAGCTATAGCACAGAAGAATGGGTCACATTAATTTTGATATCCTAGTGAATATTAGTTCTACTAATGTTGTGAGAGATCTACCAAAGATTACAAAGCCTATCAATGCAATCTACAAAGAGTGTCAGTTTGGAAAGCAAACAAAGAAGAGATCCAAAACTAAATAATATTCTATTGCAAGACCTTTGGAGTTGGTACATATAGACCTATGTGGACCTACTAGAATAAGAATCTCTCATGGTGACATGAATTTTATATTATTGAAAGATGATTATTCTAGAATGACTTGGGTGACATTTCTCAAAGAAAAAACGGAATCTCTAGATAAGTTTAAAACCTTTAAATCTATGGTTGAGAATGAAATTCATTTGAAAATAAAATGCTTGAGGTCTGAAAAAGGTGGTGAGTTCACCTCTAATGAGTTTAATATTTTTTGTGAAGATCATGGAATAAAGAGATAGATATCAACTCCTAGGACTCAATAGAATGAAGTTATGGAGAGGAAGAATAGGATAGTTCAAGAAGCAGAAAAAACCATGATGAAGGAATCAAATCTATGGCATGTCTATTGGAGAGAAGCAATTCATACTACAATCTACATTCTTAACAGAGGTCAAGCAAGAGTGAACAATTCAAAGAATACTTAAGAGTTATGGTATGGAAAACTTCCTATTGTGAAATAATTCAAAGTGTTTGGAAGAAAAAGCTATATCAGAAGAGATGAAGAAAACTTAGGAAAGTTTGATGTAAGATTTGATGAAGGAGTATTCCTTGGATATTCTACATAGAGCAAAACTTACCGATGCTACAATAAAAGGCTGAAGAAGATAGTTGAAAGTGCAAGTGTCAAAGTGGATGAAGAACCACATCAATTTTTTTTGTTGATAGAAGGATATGAATCTAATGAATCCCCTTGTAGTGAAGAAGAAAAGGATGAAGAGAAAGAAAATGAGATGACATTTGAAGAGGAAGAACCTCTGGAAAAGATACCTAAGACTCCTAAGTATGTGTAGAAGAATCATTTTGAAGATCAAATCATTGGAGATAACATAAAAGGTGTGTTGATAAGGAGAAATATGCTATGATAGAGGAATAGGTAAATGTTTGTTTACTTTTAGAGGTAGAACCTAAAATAGTAACTAAAGCATGCAAGGATGATAAATGGATCAAAACTATGGAAAAACAGTTGAGACAAATTGAGAAGAATTAGACTTGGGAATTGGTCCCAAGACCAACAAATAATAATGTGATAGGAACTAAATGGGTTTTCAAGAACAAACTGAATGAGGATGGAAAAGTTATTAGAAACAAGGCTAGACTTCTATGTAAGCTCTACTCACAAGTGGAAGGAATATAATTTGAAAAGAATTTTGCTTCGGTGACAAGAATGGTCCAAGTTATTATTATTTTTTTGGCTTTTGCAGCACATGAATACTTCAATGGGTATCAGATGGATGTCAAGTCTATCTTCTTGAATGGTGAGTTAGAAGAAGAGGTTTACATTAAACAATCAGAAGGTTTTTCATTTTCAAAAGATGCTAATATGAGTTGCAGAAGGAATTTTATGGACTCAAAAAATCTCCTAGAGATTGGTATGCAAGATTGGATAGATACTTGTTGCAGCAAGGACTCAAAAAGTGTACTGCAGATAGCAACCTTTACTTCAAGGTTGAGGGAGATCATATCTTGATTGTGGTTGTGTATGTTGATGAAATCATCATTGGATGAAATGAAGGTATGTGTAAGATATTTGCATAACAGATGCAAAATAAGTTTGAGATGTCAATGTTAGGGAGATGAATTTCTTCCTTGGGTTACAAATCAGTTAATCAGTAAAAGGAATTTTCATTTCACAATAAAAGTATATAAAGGAAATGTTGAAGAATTTTGGAATGGAGGATTCTAAACTAGTGAGTACTCCCATGGTTATTGGTTGCAAGTTGAGCAAAAATGATGAATCTCCTAAGATAGATCAGAGCAAGTATAGATCAATGATTGGTGGACTATTATACCACATTGCTACTAGATCGGATATCATACATGTAGTTTTTCTTGTGGCAAGATTTCAATAATATCCCAAATAATCACATGTGGTGATAGTTAGTCTGATATTTAGATACTTGAAGGGAACTCTAGATTTTGGTCTATTGTATCCTAGGGGTACTAATTTCTCTTTGAGTACACATACAAATGTAGATTGGGTAGGTTGTATAGATGACAGAAGAAGTACAAGTTGAGGTGTTTTCTTTCTTAGAAGCAGGATGATTTTTTTGGTCGAGTAAGAACCAGGATTCAGTTTCATTATCTATTGTAGAGGTAGAATATATTATAGTAGCATCATCTTGTACTCAGGTGTTGTAGATGAAGTAGATATTGAAGGATATCAAGGTGCCATATGATGAACCTATTTCTATCTTGTGTGATAATACAAGTGCTATCAATATTTCAAAAAACATGATAATGCATTCAAGGATAAAGCATATATCTATCCAGTATCACCTTCTAAGAGAGAAAGTTGTAGAGAATGAGGTGAAGCTAGAGTATGTGCCTACAAAGGATCAAGTTGCGGACATTTTCACAAAGGCTATTCCAAAAGATACATTTGAGTATCTTTGATAGAAGTTAGGGGTTATTGCCCCTCCTTTCAATTACATACATAAGTGGTGCATCTATCCAAGAGAGTGTTTCAAGATACATTCTTGGTCTTGGATTGATGAAGGCTACCTCTCAAGGGGAGTAGGTAGTATTATTTTTGTTGGCGCAGTCATGTGGAGCATATCTTGTGCCCCTAAGGGGGAGAGAGAAATAGAGAGAAAGTTGTGGAGAGAGAGCAGAAGTAAGTCTGAGAGAGAAGTTTCTTGACGATTTTTTCTAAAGTGAAGTATGAAGATGTTTCCCTTTTTCATTGGTGTCAAAGGGGGAGAGATAAAATCTGAAAAAAAATGGAGATAGATTGAAGTATAAAGAACTCCTCAAGTTAGGGGGAGAGACTGAAGTTAGGGGAGAGTTTTCTGAGTGTTTCTTGATGCAGATTTGTTGTTTTGAGCTGGTGTTACCATTGCAAAGTTACTTTTATTATTGATGGTTTTTTTAGAGCTGGTGTTGCCATCAATGACAAAGGGGGAGATCGTTGGATATTTTCTAGAGTGTTGGAGATTATTAGTGTTGTCATTGATGTCAACCCATGGTGTGGTGAAGAATTTTGGAGATGTTGAAGAGTGTTACATGAGAAAGAGTTATGGTTCAATCCTTAGTGTGGATTTGTTATGGTTTGATGTCACATTGATGTCAACCTTCAGTATGGTTAGGAAGATTTTCATAGCGTTGTCATTGTTGTCAACAGTGAGTGTGTTGTACTATGTTTCCTTTAAGTATTTCCACTGATGTCAACCTCTAGTGTGGTGTTGAGTAGGTATTATAGATGGGGAGATCATTGGTGTTGTAGATGTTGTAGATATGTTGAGAAGGTTTTTGTGGTTTTTTTGATGTAGCTAGTTCACTTGGTTTCCAAGTGCTTTTGAGAAAATTTGAATAAAAGAGTGTGTAGTGTGATAGAGGTATGTTGAGTGTTGTGCTCCACATTTATTCATGGTTGAATATATGCTTGTGCAGTTTAGATATGATGACCAGTGATGTTCAAAGGTGCTATATCCAATGTTTTTATGTGTAGAAGGTTGTCTAGGAGAAATGAGATTGCTCCACTTTTTTTGCAGTGAAGTTTCTTTTCTTGCATATTTGGGAATGTGCTAATATTATTTGTTCCTACCTTTCATTGGAGTATATGGTGTTCAACTACTCCACAAGATTGGATTCATAAGTTGTGTTTTGTGGTAGTGTTTTTGGTTACACAAGATGATGGTGTCCTCATTTTCAGGTGGTTGTGGTAGTGTTACAGGATATTCTGATGATGCTAAAATATTATAGGATGTTGTGTGGATACTTTGAAGTACTAATTTTTGGTCCATATTTTATTTTCAGATTTGGAGAGGTGTGTATGTGGTCACTTGTTAGTGTTAGTGCGGGTTTGGCTGAATTGGGTGATACCACTAATTACGGAGGATGTTTGTTGTTTGTGGAAGTCTGGCGAGGTGTTTCAATGTATATTTGGATTATAGTTAACCCTTTGTGTGGTCTTCCTTCACTTATTTCTACTGCAAAAATATTTGGTGTTGACCTATTTAGTGGTTACACATTTGAGGTGCATACATTTCATTATGGTTGACATGGAGAAATTTTTTGAGGTTGTGGAGGATATATATGAAAGGTTAATTGTTGGATATGAGTGTGGATCAGTGTGTGGTGTCTGAAAGATGTGAATGTGATCTAGTATGGTGATCTAAGTGTGATATTAAACACATAAGACTACTAGATGCAGTAGAAAAAGATGTCTACATTTTTAGTGTGCCTAAAGTTGCTGGAGGTAGTGAGATGAAGGTTATGGATCATGCAAAGTTGCAATGGTGGATTTTCCTATTGCTTTGAGATGGTGAATATCTTTGTAACAATCTTGTATTCTTCTTTATTTTGGGTAGTGATCCCTTGGAAGTGATCCCTTCTTCTCTTTTGGGAAGTGATCCCTTTTGGTAGTGAGACTATTGTATTCAGTGTTGCTATTCACATATATGTAAGTTAATCCCCACCATGGTTTTTCCTTGATTAGGTTTTTCCATGTAAATCTAGTGCTCTTATGTATGGTGCTGAATGTGTTTAGGTTTTCATATGTTTACATTTTGTTGATGGTTAATGAGAATTTAAGGTTTTAATACACAACTAATTCACTCCCCCCTCTTAGTTTTCCTATGTGTCTAACACATTTTTGTATTAAAAATCATCAAATCTATAGGAAAATTGACATTATTTTATGAAGCATTACATAATTTGGATTTTTTGAGCAAATTCATAACTCTAGGTTATCACAATACATTGAAAATCAAGTAGAGACATGTTTCCTTTTCAAATATGTGGTTTTGATATGGTAAATAATGTCTTGGATAAGGTCAATCTCCCTAATTATGAGTATAATTTAGGGAAATGAAATGAGGTCACTAATAAATATGTTAGTCATTCTCCCAATGTCTTCCCTAATTATGAGAATACCTTAGTGCAAGAGAACAAAATCATTGACACATTTCTTAATATCACTTTTCCTATTCTTAATTCATCTCCAAACATCTCTCCCACGTGTGAGAATTTTTTGGTGCAAGAGGATACAATCATTGACAATCATGACAATCATAGTTTTTCTTCTCTCGATACCTCTCCTATTTTTCGCGAAGGTATCTAGGAGTTAGAAGATACAATCCTTGAGCATCATGATAATATTGTTTGTTTCTCTCCCCCTACCTCTTCTACTTGGGAAGATATTATTGGGCATAAATATGACAAGATGGCTTGCTTAGATGAACATGTTAATATCACCTTAGATCCCCCCTCGATTGAAGTTCATCAACAAGAATTAAAATCCATTGAGGTTATGAACATGCAATTATCTATTAGATCTCCCTTAATTATTGGACCTCCTAAAACTCCTTTTGGAACTCCTAAGATTCCTCTAATCATTGGGCCTCAAAAGATTCCTAAGTCACCTCCTATGCCAATTCTCATTATAGGACCTCCTAAACCTCATGGCCATATCCTAAGTTCTGGAAAACAAGTTACTAGTAATCATGTGTCGTGACAACCAAGTTATCATACCATAGCTCATAGATATAACACTAGAAACAATAGGAAACCAAGAAAAACTCCAACATCCATTCCATTTCCTCAACCACATATCCCACCCACACCTAGCATCCAATAGCATAGTGGTAAAGAATTTGATCTTATTGAGCAACTTTGTAACACTCCTGCCAAGATCTCCCTTTGGGATTCAATCCAATCATCATGAACTCGCCATATTATGCTTCAAAATTCCTTGAAAAATTTTGTCATCCCTCCTAGTGCACAACCAAATGATGTGGTAGCTTTGATTGATAATATGAATTCACCTAATTTGGACATTTTCTTTCATCAAAGTGAATTACCTCCTTTGGAAACACAAAAAAAAAGATCCTTTGATGATAATGGCTATTATTAACAAGTTTGGGATTAGGCATACTCTTGTTGATAATGGTTCGGCACTCAATGTTTGTAGTGTAAATCTTTTGGATAAAATAGGAGTAAACAAGACTAAAATTCAACCAGATTCTTTGTCTATATGTGTTTTTGATAATGTGGGAAAGCAATCACTTGGTGTGATAACATTACCTGTTAAAGTTCATAAGGTTACTTTACAAAATCTTATCCATGTCATGCCTCATGATCTTCATATAATATCTTCTTGGGTAGACAATGGATTCTTGAAGTGAATGTGGTGCCTTCAACATTACATCGTCTATTGAAGTACACTTACAAAAACAAGGTTTACACGATAAAAGTCGATCCTAAATCTGAGAATTTTTTACAAACTGTAACAAGAATAATGAATAGTCATAGAAGATTGAAACCAACTACAAAGGTGGAACCTTTACAATTTGAGGATAAGGATAAGTGTCTTTCACTCGTGACAAATGATTGGGGATCATTATATTTCACACCTAAATTCAATGGGGAATTCAAGATTATACAAGTGAAGTCAAGAAAATAGAAAGAAGTGACAATGATATCAATCGAATCATCAAAAGAATCTAAATCCACAACTTTTAGCAAAGAAGAAAACATAAAATACAGATCTACATATGACAAAAGTGATCATAAAAAAACACCTTCTTTGAAAGAAATGAAAGAACTTTTGGAAGAGGTTATGAAATTTTGAAATAGTTTGGCTATAATGAAAAAGGTTGTGGGATAAGAGAACTAGGTATCTGTGTCCCTATAGAGCCTAGCATGAAAGAAACAACAAGACATCTTGGTTATTGTCTTTTAATTTATTAATAGTATTAGTTGCCACTCCTTTCCATGTGGTAGTTGTAGTGACATAACATGTTCACTACCATGCATGGGGTTATAAACTGGGTTTTATACAATCATACTTTATTTTGCAAGGAGCAGCATATCATGATCCGATTGTCTCATCATTGTCCTACACTTGGGCGGAAAGGGGTTAGGTAGCTTGTCTTAGGTGTATTTCTTATTGATATCCCTATCTATCTCCTTAAAATGTTAGTGTGGTGAGTACACTAACATTTTAAGGGGGGCATATAGTTCCCTGATTATTGTTTGCATGGTCCCTTCTTAGAGATGATAACATACATCTCCTAAGAAGTTTGACCATATTAATTAAAGTGTTCCTTTCTCGATCTATGTGAAGTATCACTTTTGTGGTAATGTTAGGCTTAATGTCCCATAAGAGTATGACCTTTCTTGGCATATGGAATTCCTCTTGGTGGTAATGCTATGGTTTTTATTCCCTAAGGTGTGAATCTTTTATTCCTCAACTAGTCCTCTCTTGGTCGTGATGTCAAGTCTGATTTTCCCTAAGGTGTGAATCTTTTATTCCTCAACTATTCCTCTCTTGGTGGTGATGTCGAGTGTGATTTTCCCTAAGATTTGACCTTTCATATATATAGAAAAACCCCTTTGATTATTATTTTTTTTACCTTGACATTTTTTTCCATGAGTGTCTAGCATAATGTAGCTTGCTAGCCTTGTGAAGCAATGATCATTTTTATGGGTACACACCTAGTAAATATTGGACTTCACTAGACCTTGTGTGTTTCTTATCTTGACCGTGGGGCTCACCTAGTGAATATCAGACTTCACTAGCCCTTGTGAGTATATTTTATGGATGTATAGCAGAACACAACTTGCTAGTCCATCCTTTTTATTTTTTTTATTTTTTTCCTTTTTGCATTAGCTTTGACATTGAATGTTTGTGTACCTTGTATCACTACTACACATGTATGTGTTCTTTTGTGACTATATTGGTTTTCCATGAGATCATAGATCTTGGGGGCTTGATCACTCTCCTTGATCCTTTTTCCATCTTATCCTTCCAACAGTTGCACAATTGGACCTCCCTTGACATATAGTTTTCTACCTAAGTGTGAGTCTGAGCGTAAGTTCATACTCTCACTAAAGTGGGGGCTAAATTTAGTGTAGAAAATTGTATACCTTTATAATTTCACACTATGTTTGGGTCCCCTAATTTATTAAACTTAATTCAGCTTCTAAGTTGCCAAATTATGCATTCCAAAGTCTTATTTTTACCATTTTTTGAAAGGAGAGAACTTTAAATAAATGTATTTAATAATTGAATTTCCTTAGATCATGTATGTCTTAGAAGTTTAGGCCAGGACCCATTCGTCTATGGGTGAATGGGCCCCTTTATGAGCTAGGACCTAAATTAAAATATGTTTTTGGCAACATTTTAATGATCAAAATTCAAATTGTAAGTGCCAGATTTTGGAATCTAATTTTTGGGAAACTAGATAAACACCTACAAATACCTAGTCTTTTCATCATTTGAAATCTAAGTGAAAATCAATTGAGGAAATTATTGTCAAGATCATTCAAGAGAAACATTATCAGTCATTTGTAGCAGCAATTAAGATCCTAACATCGTGTCAAGTTTATGTGTGTTCATGTTGTCTTGTGAAGGATAACAAGGGTTGTAGGTCTTCATGCATCGAATAATTCAAGCAAATAAAGCAATCAAGATCCAATTTCCTTGAAGTGATGTGTATGTCTTTAGTCCTTCAAGGAATCTATTGAAGGGTAGTGAGTTGTAGCAATTGTTCATTCATCATTTCCTTCATTTCCATTCAAGGCTTTTATCATTGACACTGCTATTGTGAAAGTGGGAACACTATTCACGGGGTTTGACTAAGGCAAGCCTCTAAAATGGCCCAACATTTTCTCCCCATTTGAATGTGCAGGTTACAGGTTGAAGAAGGATTGAAAATATCTTAAAGATAAATTTTACATTTGTTGTCATCGTTCTTGTTAACATACAAAAATAAAGTTGTAGAATTCATTTTCAACATTTCAAAAAAATTGCAAGTGGAAAACAGAAGCTCAAACCCGACATTATATGACCTAGAAAGTTGATCAAGACATTCCTATAAGGACCCATTCGCCCAAGGGTGACCTAGCCCTCCTACAGTTCTTGAAACAAGATTTTTTGGGTTGGTACATATCGCTATGCACTTCCCGGATCTACTTACAAACTATTTTTTTTCTATCAGTTGTCGAGATCTTACATTTTAATATTAGGGCATATCAGATTATTAGTTTAATCATTCTAAAATATTTCCAATCCATTCTAATCCCCCTATAGATGTAAATCTAGGTCTAATTGGCTCACCATTAGGGCTAAAAGTCAATCTTTTCAACATCTCTAATGAAATGTGGAGAAAGGGCCATTGAATCCTAGGTTCTTTGCATTAAGGGCCTAGGATCATATTTTTCTACGTTTTAGGTTGATGAGGAGAGTGTTATGTTACATGGAGTGGGATCTAATGGTTTGAGCATGCAAAATCCGATATCACCTCACACAAAGCTAATTGAGAGCAAGAGAACATTTATTTAATGTAACATAATTTATTATTTGTATTATGTAGTGTGCAGGTGGGTGCTCATTCATTTATTTCCATACATGTAAGATCTCTAAAAGAGATGAGAATCATGATCTCCATTATGATCTATGTGATATTATCATCACCCTATTCATTAATTCATCACGTGTTTCCCACTTCATTTTCCTCACTTCAACACTAGCTTTCTAGACTCATGAATAATCGTTTCAATCACAATTTTGAAGCACAAAATCATTCCTCACAATGATCTACAATAGGAAATAATAACAAAGACCGTTCGATGCAATCAAGTTAAAAACCATTTTCCAATTTGACTGCATCAATAAAGTATAAATTAAATATATTTTATGAGAGAATCTATAATTTAATTAGAATAACTTGGTTATGTAAGATACTACGTTAGTCTTAAAGTAAGTATTTTAGTCAATAGCTATATTTAAAAATGAAAGATTATATTAAACACTTAGTTGCTTCTATAAATTATTCTAATAGTTATTTTGTATATTGGATTAACATTCTCCCTCCTATTATTAAAGATGTGTCATTTTCTTCAATAGAGTGAATGTTGTTTGGGACTAGAGTTAAGTTTTTTGAATGTTTAAATTGTTAAAAAATATTTTAGTTTAAAATTAGGTTATCTATGAAAATTTAAGTATAGAAGTGGAGATAAATTAATTAAGATGAGTAAGATAAATATCAAGAATAAAATTAAATTATACATTCAAATGCGGAAGAAAGGAAATGAATATGATTAAATATATGGTAGACCACGTAAATGGATTTTAGAGTAAACTTGATTTAATCATTGAAACAAAAATAATGTTAAACACAATGTCATTGAACCTCCTATCTATAACGATTTTGATCTTTCCTTTTTACTAAGAGATTGGAAATAAAGCATGGTTATACTATTATTATAAAAGAGTATTTTAGATTGAAACTTGTACTTACTTTTTTTCTATAAGATGTTTGTTGAACCTAAATAAAATTAATATTAATTGATAATTTCTAAATAATATATAATCCTCTACCTTAGTCTAAAAACTATAGGTATGTAACAACAACCAAAATTTCCCTTATATGCTTCAATTCACTCACTGCTATAGTTATTTACTAACTCATGCAACAATCCTACCTCATTTTATCTCTCACCTCAAATAAAAATGAAATAAAATTATCTTCTCTCTCCTAGGAACCTCCCTCATAAGGCCCCTATAAATTCATGTTCTCTTCCTCAAGATCGGGAGACTTTTAAATTGCATATTTTAGGATTTTCACAATAATTGTCACCAAAGACATTATATACAACATCATTCCTACATTAAATGGAGCATGAGTTTTGCAAGCAATGGTATGACTCACATTTCCCTCCCTTTTTCCTATCCATTTTCCTCTTCCCCTCTCACAAAAATTTACAACAAAAAGTGAAATTTGCATGGGTTATAGATGTCCAAATTACTTGAATTGATTTTATAAACTCAAATGGACCTGTATTTTTTTATGTGCTCACAAACAAACTAGATAAAACCAAATTTGTTCCTGCTAGTCTTTGGCAAGAACTTCACTACCTACAACCCTTGTTGTAATGGATGAGAGACTGTTATAAAGTGATTGATAAGTTAATATTTTTATGAATTTTATATTGTGCATGTATATGAGTGTATCAAGGTTTAGTGGAATGGGGTTGTGTTCTTGGCTATGAGTTATCCATTTGGTCAAATTAGGCCTTACTGATGATAAGGTAGATAGATATTTCATTAATGGATGTTCTCAAGTAACATTCCCTTCTCTCAAATGAAGTTCGAGGGAGATAAAAACAAGTTATAGATTATTGTATTATTATTGTAGAGGAGGGGGATTGACTGCTCAGGACCCTAGGTCACGAGAGGGTCTAGAAAAATCAGTTACCCTAATCTACCTCACACTAAGGGATTGTTTAAGATAGTTTTGAATGTTTAAATGGGGAAAAAGGAAGGACACCTGATCTGCCTCTTTCCTTCTACCAGCCCAAGAGGTTCAGGAAGTCAGGTGAGTAGGTCACCAGAGTCCAAATTGCAATTTAGGTAGCTCACTACCAGAGGACTCCAACACAAGGAACAAAAGATGACAACATGATATAGTAGCGTCTCAATTGGGCACCGGTGTTCGTACGGAAAAAGAGTGTAAAGTACAATCTAAACTCAAAGAGAACCTACTAATGAACTAACAAATATGATTTAATGCAATAACAGAAATAGAAAATAACTAAATAACAATAATATTGAGAAAGTACTAAGATTAAGTCTAACTACAAAATGACGAAGAAGGGTAAGGAAAGTGCACCTTCCTACCCACAAGTTGATATCTTCAAAATATTTACTCCATGAGCAACCTACACAAACAAAATGGAAAAATGTTAGGGTTGTGTATAGAGGATTGTTGCAGTTAGTCCCCTGCTTTGGTGTTCCACCTCCATGAACAACTAGTATAGCAACAATAGAGAAATGTGATAAATAAAGGTATTGAAATGGAAGTACTATGCATTATTCCAAACAACAATATGATACGAAAACAACACAATGATGCTACGTGAATGGAAGATAGAACAATATCACCTTCAACCACATCCACTCAAGGAAAATGGGAGAAGGAGTGAGCTCGCAAGCTTGTAAATGTTGTTGTTGCCACAACAATGAGGAGATTGAGTCCACAAAACACTAACTTGTTGCTTCAATTGAGGTGAGAATGTTGTGAATGAAGTGAAAGATAGTAGCTCAAGTGTGTGAATGATCAAGAAGTATGAAGAAGATGAATGAGATGAATGAATAGGACATTTGAAAATGAAATTGAAGGCAAAGGAGTCGTTTGAGGTAAATCAAGAGTGTAGAAACATTACAATTCATCGCCAATGGAGAGTTGTAATTCCTCTATGAATTCCAAAGGTACGAATCTTATCAAGATGGCAACGTGCCACGTAGACGTCTGCGCATCATGCTAGTGTCCCTGACAAAATATCCTCCACCAACACTAAAAATAGTTGTAAAGTGGATGGGAAACGAATGAAGAACATAGAATAGCATCATCATATTTAATTTATCTAAGGTAGGAGGTACATAAATGGGGAATTTGTGAGGGGTGCAAATTCATGCCATTAAATTTTTCCCCCACTTTAGCAAGCATAAGTGTTAATGAATGCATGGTAAAGTAGAGAGAAATTTGAGAAATGTATACCTGAATTGTCGAGGAAGCATACGACA
Source organism: Sequoia sempervirens (assembly GCA_007258455.2). Taxonomy (NCBI): domain Eukaryota; kingdom Viridiplantae; phylum Streptophyta; class Pinopsida; order Cupressales; family Cupressaceae; genus Sequoia; species Sequoia sempervirens. The sequence continues at coordinate 5,627 of VDFB02129494.1, read as the reverse complement.
ATCTAACACACTCGAACACATAGGAAGAGGAGATGGCTCCACAAGTACTTGTTCTTGAGGAGAGCTGAAAAAAATGTGTTGGAAGACCTCAAACCTACAGAAGGTGAACAAAAGCCTTTGTAGGTGCTTGGTCCTACAAGGGAGACACCCCAAGTTCTTGGTCTTCATGGGGGAGGCTAGATATGAAAGGAACCATAGAGTTTTATAAGCCCTTACAGGTGCTCAGTCTTGCAAGGAAAAATCGAGGTCCTTGGTCCTCCAAGCCTGATTGAAAAAGTAGCTTTGCAGGTCCTACAAAGCAACATGTTAATCTGTAGAAAAAACATGTTAGACAATAAAAATCCAAGTAGGCAAGCAGAAAGTTAACAATTGAAGAAGAGCTTTCAAATTGGTCCCTTGGGAACCCTTCAAAAGAAAAAGGGGTCCACTCAATGGATGCTTTGTTTGAAAGATGATGATATTTTTGGCAAATGATTCTAGCATCAAGGAATCCTTTTGAAAGACATATTTCATCAAGGAATTCAAAAGGAAGAATACTCTCTCGCAAGGGAAAGTTTTCAGACTTCTTCATCAAAAAAATTACTCCCTTCCCAAATGAATTTTTTTAGATTCTTTCTTTATGAATCCGTGATGAGAAAAATTCCGCTAGGGGTCCTTGTTGAAGAATGCAATTTTCGAAAAATAAAGGATTTTTAACGAGGGATTCATTGGCCACTAAATACACCTTTTGAAAATCAAAGAAATATGATAGTCCCCCCTTGGATGGTGTGTGATGAACACAAAGGCATGTGACATCCTAAGGAGAGAGAAGAAAGTGATTTTGTGGTCCACGATACATGACGAGATGTAAATGTGGAAATATTGTTGCACATGCAAGGGACAACACATAGGCACCACAACATCACGAATCAAGAAAAAAAGAGAGAAAGATAAAAAAGAAAACATAAGCAAAAAATATATATCAAGAGACAAGGGGATCTGATATTTTGGGGTCAAAGTTGCTCATAGATATAAATAGATAAATATAATATAATAATATATGAACTGTCATCAATCCCCTACTATATCAAACCATGTGAACAAAGGTGTGTGAAGACAAAATAAAAATAAAAATTTGGGTCAACATGGAAGGGAGGCCTAAATGCCCCCAACACTTTGTATCATCCCCAATTGTCAAAAATCAAGGCCAATAGAGGAAGAATGATGTAACAAATAGCAGAAGTTTATGACACAAAACACTCTTGTATCCAAGAACCTACAAGGGTGACAAGGGTCCTCTAGGAACATATAAAATAAGCATAGGGGAAATAAAACACATACACAAAATCCAATCTACAAACAAAGAAGAGGTGCCATCCTATTCCTCATCAACCAAGAGGTCGTTGTTCTCCCAATCTAGATCATTATAAGGGGAAGGTGGATGATCCTGCAAGGGCGAGATAGCAAGGGGAGAACCATTTGTTTCTCTTGTGACAAGAGCCAAGGAAGAGGGCCCCTGAAGATCTTCTTCACTCAATTCCTGTGAGGTGAATGTAATTGATTTTGCAAAAATCACCAACAAAGTTGGGACATCATCTACTAAGTTGAACATGCACTTGATGGGAGTGCCATGTGTCAACTAAGTGGGCAATGAAGGAGGTGCCTGAGATCCACTATTGAATTCACCGAAAGACTTGGGGGTAGTGACAGACTCAGGGGACGCCAAAGCTACCTCCATCACTAGGAAGATGCAAGCCAAAGCAAAACCATCTTCTAAAGAAGGAAATCCCTTCTTCTGACCCCCATTAGAAGCAAGGTATTCCTCTAAATTGTGCTTCATTGAAGGATGTGAGATCCCCACAGACGAAGCAAAAGGTGAGGAAGAAGAAAATAAAACCATAGTAGACACCATTGAGGTGTTCAGCATATCCATGGGATTGGGAAAAGGTGGGATGCCCAAAAGGGACATCATGAGAGAAGGCTCAATTGAGGGAGCAACATGAACACTTGCACTCTCTTAGGGTGAGGGTCATCCACACTTATGAGTAGAGTCAAAAGCAAGATTGAGGTGATGGGAACTAAAGCAGAAAGGGTAGAAGAGGAGGACATAGCAGAAGATGCCAAAATAGGAGATGTTGTCTCCCCTTTCTCCTTCTACAAAGCAGCTTGCTCAATAGCTAGAGCCTTCCTCCAATGCTTATGCTCACATGCAAGGAAGTTTCTTTGGATCCAAGAGCTAGATGTTGCAACTTGAGGAGGATCATAAAGCTCTTTTTTTGTCATTGGGGTGTCCATCACATCCATTATCGACAAAGGGAGTGACTCCTGGATAGAGACGGGAGGAAGAGATACAAGAATGGATATCACAACTGGTGTAGAAGCAAACTCAAGCACCTTAGTGGCGAGCCTCTTCCCATTCACTACCCTAGGGGAAAGAGCAGTAGGAGGCCATAGAGGTCAAGACATAGGGGAGAATCCACAGTGACCCTTCCCATTACCATACACAACAGGTCGAGGGACAGTGAGCAAGACAGGAAGGTTGAACACCTGACACTTGGATTTCTCCCAATTGGGCACCATCGAACTCCCCAAGAGATGCATAGGGGTGGAAGTTGAGGGTGTTGTAGTTGTACAAGAGGTAGAGGTAGGTAGAACTGTAGAGAAAGAAGAAGGCTCCTAAGCACGAGTAGACTTCCCCTTTCCTTTTTGAGAGGAAGAGGCAGTAGCCTGCTTCCATAATGCAAGGTAGGTCATTTATGGATGTACCTTTCCCCCGATCTTATATTTAATGTAATTTTGATAAAGCGGGTCCATTCTTGGAGAAAGCAAACTGACTGGGAAGGGCCAAAAGTGACCTAGTGAATATCCCCCACGCGATACCAATGCTTGTTATCCAGTGTCGTGCATGACATGCACTGCACCTTCATGAGAGAATTTTAGACTTATGAATAACAAAAGTGACTGCATTCACAGAAACTAGCCACAAGATGCCTAGTTTCACTCTAAACAAGTCAAATTTTGGAATGACATCAAAGGTAGCATTCACAACCCTAGGTCCCACTAGGATGGAAAGAGTTATAGAACTAGAAGGAGCAAGAGAAAGGTCATCATGGGTACATATGGTGGTCTTCATATTTTCATATTCCTCCCTTTGTATTGAATTTAGTACAAGAGTCTCCTTCATAATAATGTTCATGTGACTCGTAGGATCCACAAGCACTCCTAGCACAATGTTTCCATTGACGCAAGCAGGAATATATAAAGGAGAAGCTTTATTATTCATGGGAAAATCATGTGATGTAAAGGTTATATCTGGTGAACTAGTCACGGGTTGAGGGAGGGGACTATGAGTAAACAAAACCACATTTACGTATATTGAGGCCTTTGGAGAAGCACCAAAAGATTCAATAATCAAATTCACAGAGTGAGACAGAAACGGGTCCATATAAATCTGCAATAAATTATTCGCCTTAGCCACTAACTTGTTTGTATTTTTCTTTTGACCATCAAGTAAAGTGGTACCATTATCAATGCAATCCTATATCTCATGATGCAGGCACATACAACATTCAGTATATGCTTGTGGACCCAATGGTATTGGTAGAACACATTTCCATCATACCAGTTGGAGTAAGGTTCTCTAAGAGGCCAACTCCCAACGTTATAACTTTATCCTTCAATTCATACAACTTTGTGAACTGTCAAATTTTCCTTTTCCTGAAATTGAGACAATAGATATTCCCTCCAAACGGGAGCATGAGGAAGATCTCCTCAACCATAAGAAGACCCATTTGATTCATATCCATTTATCATAACTAAAATTTTATGTAGATCTTCATCCACCTTGACACTTGCACTTTCAACAATCATTCTCAACCTCTTGTTATAACACTAGTAAGCTTTGATTTTTGTAGAATATCCAAGGAATATTCCTTCATCAAATCTAGCATCAAACTTTCTTAAGTTCTCTTCATCTTTTCTAATATAGAATTTGCTTCCAAACACTCTGAAATATTTGACAGTAGGAGTCCTTCCATACCATAACTCATAGGGAGGATTTGAACTGATTTCTCTTGCTTGTACTCTATTAAGTATGTAGACTGCAATATGAATTGCTTCTCTCTAATGATCTTCTAGTAGTGTTTATTCTTTCATCATAATTCTTGTTTCTTCCTAAAGAGTCCTATTCTTTCTTTCAACCACTCCATTTTGCTAAGGAGTCCTAGGGGCTGACAAAATCCTCTTTACTCCTTGAACTTCACAAAAACTATTAAACTCATTGGAGGTGAACTCTCCACCTCTGTCAGATCTTAAACCTTTGATTTTCATATCCATTTCATTCTCAACCATAGCTTTGAATGCCTTAAAATTTTCTAAATCTTTTGATTTTTCTTTAAGAAAAGTAACCCAAGTCATTCTAGAGAATAATCATCAATCAACAACATGAAATACCTATCACCTTGAAAACTTCTTGTTCATGTAGGTCCACAACGATCTGTATGCACCAACTCACCTGTAGTAGATTGTTCTTTGACTTTGAAAATATTTCTAGCTTGCTTCCCAATCTGACATTCCTTGCAGACAACATTAATAGGATTTGTAATCTTTGGAAAATATCTTACAAATTTATTTGAACTGATCCTCACTAGGCTATTAAATTTTATGTGATGCATTCTTCTATGCCATAGCCAAATTTCCTTGATATGAGTCATAAAGCATTAACCATTTGCACCATTAAGTTGATAAACATTTTCGTCTGTCCTTCCTACTGCAACCATAGTTCCAAAGCCTTTTCTGATCTCACGACCATTGTCTTGCAACACAACACTATATCCTTTTCTACACATTTTTCCTACACTAAAAAGGTTATCTCACAAACCATTAACATAAATAACATCATCTATATTATGCTTTCCATCAAAACTGATTGAACCTTTTCCACATATCTTAGAAGATGTATCATCACCAAACTTAACTAAACCACCTTCAAAATTCTCAAACTTAAAAAACTTACTCTTATCACCTGTCATGTGATTTGAGTATCCACTATTAATGATATAGTTGTTCTTCTCTTCTCTAGCATGAAAATCAGTCACCATTTCTCCTCCAATATTATGACCTACTTCTAGAGCACTTTCCTTCATACATCTCACAAAGTTAGCAGAATTAGTTCCAACATTTAGATCCATGAACAAGCATTCATCATCAAATAATCAGATTTATCATCAGATATATTGGAATTTTCTCTAACATAGTAACTTTTCTTAATTGATTTATCTTTATTCTTCTTAGGTCTTGAATCGCAAATTTTTATAGGGGCTTCTCTCTTACAATTCTAGGGATTTGCACCTAAAAGGAGAAAGGTATCCCACAAAAACTTAGGGGTTCACTCAAGACTAATGCAAATATGAATGAAATATTCCTAAATGTAATGCTCTAAATGAAAAGAACTGAAAAAGGAAATGATTTATTAATGCAAAACTTAAGAAATGCAAGTTTTTTTAAAACACATTGTGATATGCAGAAATGACCTAAGAATGCAAACAAATAATAACAGAAATGAATGAAACTGGAGAGGTGCACCTAGAAGCTAGAATGTGATGCAAAGAGGCTCTGGAATCCTACAGAATTTTCTATTGAAGCCAACT